>JASDQU010371413.1:75196-96933 GCA_032191745.1 Picea mariana | reverse complement strand
TCAAAACCATGCATAGTAATAGTTCATCACATTTACATAAACATGAAAAGGGGATTTCAGTCCTTGCCTATGCCTTATTTCAACATACCAAACCTTTCAAAATGTAATTCAACATTTCAAAGGATTTTAACAAATGTGCCAATATTCACAGCCACATTCATACCCAATGCACTCTTGCATTGATTTCAAGTTTGTCACACTTTATGACAGGTTCTTGGTCATGGTGTGTTGGAATTTAACCAACCTTTTCATCATATGGGTTATTCGTTTTCATTGATTCTTAAAGCAAGACCATAATTCTAGATATAGGCTGATCATGATCCCAAATAAGTACACATGAAACTTAAAATTTTTGCATGAATTCACCCAAGAATTATGCCTTCATTAATAACCAGGGTGCCAACACTCATGGCCACCCAAATTTGGTTTTCTCTAACACCTATACAATGTGAGTAGAAATGTTGGAAGGTCCTCCTTCCTCAATGGGAAATCCATTTCTTGTCCTTTATGCAAACATGCATTTCCTGGAAGCAATTCCATGCAATGTGCTATCTATGAGCACTCTCGTTTCCAATCGTGCCTTGATTGGTCCATGTATTCATGACATATCAGTTCATGAATTCTTCTGAGGATTACAATCATTCTTTACTACCAGAGGTTCACGCCTCCATCATTCAGGTTCTCCTTCCTGAATTATACCCTACTTGGGTATCCAAGGCATACAACTACCTTCCCACGTTTCACACATAACATTAAAAATGAAAAACATTTCAGAAGGGATTCTTACCCAATCCCTTCATACCTTGTGCCACATAGGCATGAACATTTTTATATCGGTTATGGATGCTAGCACCCTCTTTCTGATTTTTACCTCATCAACAGTGCTTTATGGGGACTTTTATAGCCCTATCAACAATCTTTCAACCATAGCTTTCTCCTAGTCATCCTCTTCTTGAGGTTGCCCATCATTGGCAACTGTCTTTCTCAATGGCTCCAATTCCTTTCTATACATAGCATGGATCATCATAGTCACAATTACATTAGTTGTAATATTAATCCAAATGCATGTATCATAACATTCTAATTCATAAAACATGTTCAAAATGTCCTAGCATATCTTCATGTACTTCATCACATTATCCTCAAATTTTCCACAATTGCAACAAAAACATATTTTGCTTGTGTTATCACTCCAGGAAACTCTCCTAGGTTGTATCTCAGAGATGCCTGGTAACTTAACTATTCTTGTAATGATTCACTTAATAATGTGTGTGGGGTTGGATCAAGAGGAATATCTAACTCACTGGATTGTATCCTCAAGACAGTCTAGGTATATGCAAATAGTACAAGGCCTTCAAGAGCTATTATCATATAGGTTGTGAATCAGAAGGACAAGAAACTAATCAATTAAACAGAACATACATAAAACAATATATATGATGGGTCAACAAACTAGCATTGAATGCTTATGATCCTTTCTTAATATTCAAAAGTAAGATGACAGTTACCATAGGACATTAAATAGAGGCATAGAACAAAGATGAAAAGAAAGTCTGACAATAACAATGAAAGAAGCTTGCAGGATGAATAAATTAAAGAAAGTGTCTTATCACAATAGCAGTATAGTTTAGAACTCAAAGTTGAACCCATGTTAATAAAAATTTTGTGGCTTGATAGCCTTTACATAAGATTCTCCAGATCTTGAAATACTAGATCGAACTTTCTAAAAATAGACAGTCAACAACTAACCCAAGAAAATAGGCAGAAATCCTATATAATAGGTCAACCGCTTATCTAAAGTGATCTTCACATCCTTTAATGTCTTTGACAGGCATAATAAGCCTTCTAAGGTTGATAGGTCTTCTTGAGATACAAAATAATTCGAAATTGCCACCTGTTAACAACAAAACAGTGTTTTCCCAGAAAATAGGTAACCGATTTAACTTTTCCACCTTGCTAGGTGTCTCCAAAACAAAAACAGACTCTTGATAAGGATGCCTTTAATTATTATCTATCGATTGAGACTATCCTTGAGGCATTTGGATAAGAAAAACTTGGATTTGTGCAAAAACAATACCTCTCTGCCCTTCAGTGCTTTCAGTGGCTAGAACAGACAAAACTTGGGCTAGTTAGCTACCGAAAACCCCTCTTTCAGTGGCTAATGAATAGTTGAGATGTTCGCCCAAGCTACTGGAAGTTTTGTTTTAAACAAAATTGAATAATACCTTTTGGCTTAACTCTAAAAAAAAAAAAACCTTAGGGCCAATCTTCTGAAGCCTCTGTACCTTGCTCAAGTTCTAGAATGGCTGTAGGATTGTTAGCTTCCTCTGGATCATTATAATGAGTGGATACCTCTGCTAGGGTTTCAAGAGTAGCATATGGTTGAGACAGAGGTATTGAATACATAGTTCTCAACCTTAAATCCATGACCTTTTTCTTCAAGTGCATAGCTACTTTCCATAAGTTGTAGTCTTTTACAATCTTCTTCTTCTTTTTCTTTTTCTTTATGCTTTCATGTGCTAATTTTTCTAGGGCCAAACTAAATTTTGTAAAATTCTTTAACAGAGTTTCGTATCTAGTTTTAATTACCCTTTCTATCACTTCTTGCTGAGCTAACTTCTTTCTAGGTTTCATGATTTCCTTTGATTTTATCTTCTTTACTTTTCTGCTAGATGAGGCATCTACAACTTGCAACTCTAGTTCTTCTTTGGGTGTAGGTGATGGAAGAATTCATACCTCATTGTGAATGGATTTACATACACTGTATATTCATACTTTGTGGTAGCTAGATCTTCATGCCCTGTTTCAACTTGGTGCTCTTAATCCTCCGAGTCTGTATAGGGGAGATTAAGAATCCTCATGTTTACTGGGGGTTCTTCTGCCTTCTCTGCCTCACTGCTAAAATTTAGTTTCTTCTTAGTTTTTTTAGGCTTAGAAGATGGAGAGGGATGATCAACTGGAACTGGAGAGATGGCTCTCCTCCTCCTCTTTCCACTTCTGGGAGTAGAATACTTTTTTGAAGAAGGACTCTTCTTATCCTCTGGCTATACATCAGTCTAAAAATCGTTCCAGAATAAGAAGTAATTCCATTCCTTGCTCCTTCTCTGCAACAACTCATAAACCAAGAGTTTAATCAAACCCTAATGAGATAACCTGCCTGCAACCTTGTTTGGCATAGCCTTGACCCAATGAGTCATCTTAGTTAAGCTTCTATGGAGGTGATAAGGTAGATAGAGTGGGCTTCTACCAGTGAAATGGTTCATGAGTCTAAAATGATAGATCATCACCCTATTGTATCTACCTTCACAAGTTACATAAGAAAATATGGCTTTCAATAAATATTTCCATTTCTCTTCAAGAAAATACATATGAATGTCTTTCTTCCATACCAAACATTTGTGTTCTGGTTTCATGTATGACCTAAATTCAACATCTTTTGTGACAGTGGTTTTGAACCAGTTTTCTCCGGTCCTCAGAAGTTTTGTCACTTCAGATATGAGGGCTTCATCCACTTGGAATTCGTCTTGGCCAATAACTGCTTTTCTTCCATCAAAATTCAGAGAAAAAACTTATGCCACCTATTGGTGAGAGCTCTGTAATTTTGCACAAAAATTGTGGCAACCAGCATCCTTGAAGAGTTGACACACATCTGCATGTGATTCCAGGTAGCGAATATCATCAAGTTCCTTTCTCAGAGCTGGTCCTCCCTTCTTCATTTGCTGGAATGCTCCTGTACACCTGCAATTGGAAAGTCGGGCTTGGAGGGAAACACACAGTGAAAAATTAGGGATATTTGGCTTAGCTACAACAGAAATGAAAAATGTGAGATATGCATTAAGGAAAGACCCTGATTACAAGGAACGTGAAAGATTTGAAGTCATCATGATTTGATAAACTTGAATGATGGGAATGTACACAACCACGTGCTTTAATGAAACAAAAGTTTAAAAATATTTGATGTATCATGCTGGGATAAGATCCAAGTCTTCAAATGACTTTCTTTCTGTCTTTTTGGCGGTTAATTGCAATCATAACATATCAACTTGACGGTTTCGACGCGTGAAAGGACGTGCTAACTGTTTCCAAGATCATGTGCTTTCGGTGGCTAAATAGCCCCGAATTTCAGTTTTATGCCACCGAAAGATAAGGTTTTCGGTGGCTTAGAAGCATTTTTGGAGAGGCACTTAGCCACTAAAACCTATGTTTTGAAATTTTTTAAAAGATAAATCAAATCTGAAATTTTCAAAACTTTATTACAAATGTAAGGTTCTCAAAAATGAACCTTGAAAAATTTAGAACTGGATTTTTCAATGGCTTCTTATCACCTAAATCAACAAAAATGGTTGTGTTATTTAAGGAGATAAGATCTAGCTCCTTCTGGGGATGAAAGCCTCCCTGTGAGGTTTCAAGAACCTTATTGACTTTGTAGCCTTTCCTATCACATAAGAGTCAAAACTGACTGACTCAGTAGTCCAATGGGCATGGAGTTATTGTAACACACAGAATGAAAAAGAAAATTTGAAACTAAAAAATTTACAAATAGACTAAGGCTTGAGAAGGCCTCGATAAAAATAGAGTTTGAGAAAACACCCATTGAATGGGCCAGCTGTGACTTCATCCCCTTCCAAATTTTGGAGAAAAAAAGTGTTGTTCTATTGCAATGATGATATAATAAATGGACCTGTTCAGAGAGCATCAAACTTACCATGTTTACCCTTTTCCTTCCTTACTGCATCCCATTTCAAAACTAGATCCCCTTGTTTAAAAATATTGGCCTTTGCCTTTCTATCAAAAGTCTCCATCTTTCTCTAATGAAATTCAGTGTTTTCAACCAACTATTCTCTGGTCTGCTGTAATTCAACCAAATCAAAAATCCTCCTGGTAAGATCATTTGGCTCAGAATCTACCTCCTGAAGAAATCTAGCTACTGGTAACACGAGTTGGATTGAAAAAACAACGTATGTTCCATAAACCAGCTTGAATGGAGATGTATCAATAGATTTGTTATTTGTTACTCTATCAGCCCATAAAGCGAACTTTAATTTAGAGTCCCAACTCTTTTGATTCTGCTCCAGTAATTTTTTAACCATTCTTATTAGACTCTTATTTGAAGACTCGACAAGACCATTGCCTTGTGGATAATAGGTTGTAGAATGAACTAGTTGGATTCCCATATCCTCACACAACTTTACCAAGGCTTTATCGTTGAATTTTGTTGCATTGTCTATAACAATTCTTTTGGGACAACCAAACCTAGCAAAAATATGATCATATAGAAAATTAATGATTACTGTATGATTGGTGTTCCTGGTGGGAATGGCTTCAATCCAGTTCGTGAAGTAATTAGTAGCAACAATAATCCATCTGTGTTGACTACTAGAAGGTGGATGTATTTCTCCAATGAAATCTAACCCCCATTGTTGGAAGGGACCTGTAACCATAACAGATTTAAGGGGCATAGATTTCAACTGCTACTTACCTGAAAACCTCTGGAAATTATCACATGATTTGACAAGCGTACACACATAAGAAAATATACAAGGCCAATAGTACTTAGCTCTCAAAATTTTACGAGCAATGGTTTTCCAGTAATGGTGTCCTCCACATTCACTACTATGAAATTTTGTCGTTGTTTAAATAGATTCTACCTTGTTAATGCATCTCAAGAGTACCCCTGATGGATCTTTCTAGAACAACATCTTGTCACTTATGTAGAATTTGATGGCCTTAAGCTTCAAAGATCTCAATTGTGTCTTGCTCATGTCTAGTGAAGCTGTCAAATTCTACAAAAAATAAATTATATGACTGTACCATTCACAGTCTACCAAGTGAGAGGATACCTACGAATCATAGTTGAGTTTCTCTGCTGAAATTTGATGTTGATCACTTTCTGCATTTAACCCAACAAAATTTATCTCTAACATTCTACAATTGTCTTGTGCAAGAAGTTTGGCAAGCCCTTGGCCTCTGATAAGTTTTATTGTCTTGATCTCTATATCAAATTCAATCATTTTGACTATCCACTTTCTCCTCTTACCATCAATGTCGGGCTGAACAAGAACATCTTTCACAGAACTTGAGGGTACATATGCTATTACCTTGGCCTGTAGTATATAGATCCTAAAAGATTTGAATGATTTGATTAGTGCATAGGCCTGTTTTTCAATTGGTTCATATTTAATTTCAACATCTCTCAAAACTTTGTTGTAAAATGCTACTAGCTGCTTGTGCCCATCTTCATTCTTTTGTAACCACACTGTTGCAATTGTATCATTAGAGGCAAATGAGAAAATATAAAAATCTTTACCAAAATTCGGGCCAATTAAGACAGGGGTTGTCATAATAGATTTTTTGATAGATTCAAAAGAATGTATGGCTTCTTCTGTCCACTTTACTTTAGAATCTTTTCTCAACATGCATGTGATACATTTGGTAAGCTCAAAAAAATTTAAATAAACCTCCTGATGAAATTTATGGTTCCAAGAAAAGATTGGATATCTTTCTTGGATCTTGGGAGAGACAATTTATGAATTGTCTCTACTCTTGCTGGATCTATCTTCACTCCATCTACAGAAACAATATGCCCAAGCAACTTGCCTTCTCTAAGTGAAAAAAGGGATTTCTTGGGATTTAAAGAAATACCATATTTTCTACATTTTAAGAAAGTCTTTCTTAGATGTTGCAAGTGATCTTCATGGCTGTATGAAAAAAATGTGATATCATCAAGATAAATCAAGACAAATATGTCTTTTTCCCCCATGAATACAATATCCATTGCCCTCTGGAATGTTTCTCCTGCATTCATCAGTCCAAATGACATTTTTTCATACATAAATGTACCCCATGGTGTAGTAAATGTTGTTTTTTCCCTATCATCTGGATGGACTTCAATTTGGTTATATCCTGAGAAACCATCAATGAATGACATGACACTAGCTCCTGAAACTTTCTGCAGAATATGTTCCATCTTAGGCAATGGGTAATTATCTTTTTTAGAGCATTTGTTTAGATTCCTGAATTCTACACATAATCTAATCTCACCATTTTTATTTCTTATAGGAACAAGGTTGGAAATCCATTCAGAGTATCTAAGAGGGATGATGATATTGGCATCCAACATTTTTTTGATTTCCTTCTCCATAATAGGCAACAACATTGGACTGAATGATCTGAGTTTCTGTCTGAAAGATTTTGTGTCTTTGTTCAAAAGGATTTTATGTTGAATAATCTCTATATTGTATGTCTTCGAATCACTATACTTCCATGCAAATATATCAGAAAATTCCTTTAACAACTCACCATATTCAAATTTATGTTTATCAGTCAAATGAGAAGCTAGATTAACATACTTAGGGATTTTTTTATTTGCTACATTAAACTGGAACACGTCATAAGATTCCTCTTTCTTTTCTAGTTTAACGACAATGCCATTATGATAAAAAAATCTCTCTAAAGGGACCAAACCTTTAGGAATTCTGTTGGTGGACAATTGAACAATTTCATGTGCTCCGATCTTACTTTTGAACTTATGTTTCTATGTTATTTCATCATGTTCATTTTCCAAATCAATTTGTAGATTTTCAAATTCATCAATCACTCCAAGAAATCTAGTCAACTCTACATCATCTTCAAATACTTTCCAAAACTTCACATTACCAGGGAGAGAGGGCCTATACCTCACTTGGATTTCATAATTCAATTTGGGGGGTAGAGGAGGTATAAAAGAACAGGCTAAAACAACCAATGAATCAACCAATTCATTCATAGCTCTAGGTACATGTGAAATATTGAAATCTATAAAGGAAGCAATCATCCTTAGCACTTCATCCATATAGGCTTTCAGCCTAACATGTTTGGTCTAGAAGGATTTGTTCACTTGCTGAATTATTAAATCTGCATCTCCAAATACCTACAATTTCTGAATCTTCATCTCCTTGGATGCATCTAATCCTAGGAGAAATGCCTCATACTCTGCAATGTTGTTGATCACCTTAAAATCAAGTTTAAAAGACAAGTGAGTAGTTTCTTTTGAAGGTGATATGAATACTACCCCTCCTCTAGCTGATTCTCTAGTACAAGCTCCATCAAAGAACATGGTCCAAAGGTCATCTTCTGCTACTTTTGTGAACTGAACTGCAGGCTTCTTAAGCAATAATGAATTCATCAGTGAATCATGGAACTGTAAGATGCAAGCTCCCATACCTGTGTCAACTAAGCAAATAGGATGATTGGATGGATTTTGTTCGTCACTGATAATGTAAGCAAGTTGTGACTCTTTGTAAAGTCTCTTGTTTACTCCTCCAAAAACAGGAATAGTAGCATATGAAAGGTCCATTTGAAGAGTTCCTCCTAACCTCTTCATCCATGATCTTGATAAAAAACATCCAAATTTGGGTGGTGTGTCTGCTACAACTATATTCATGATCATAGTTTTCATAGGTGCTTGAGTTAAAGTCACTGCCAAGTCTTTAATCATCCCAAGACATTTAACTTTTCTAGAGTCAAATGAGAAAAAATCATGGTAAGTTTTAGTAATGTCTAATCCAAGCTCATCCATAACTGCCTTTGGCATTAGATTGTGAGACGCTCCAGAGTCTAGCAGGCAGTTGTGCAATGTTTTATCATGAATGTTCAAAGAGATATAAAAAGGTGGACACCTTTCATCTCTATCTTCTATCATTTGACCTAAGACAATGGTGGGCTTGTCATCATATATATTGAGAATATTAGCAGAGGGATATATGGATTTGGGATCAATAGTCTTGAGGATATCTTTCTTGAATGATTCATTTTTTATTAACTCGACCAAAGGGATGGGGATTTTGATCTTCTGTATTTCAGCTTCAAAATTGAAAGAATAAGAAGTTTTATCAGAAATTTTTACCTCAGTTGAAGGGGATTTTAAAGAAATATACTATTTTTGAATTTGTTGCTTGGTAGGGGCAACAGTCTTCTTGGGAGGAGGATCTAGTGCATTTTCCTTTGAAGGGGTTTTCAGAGCAATTGGCTGGTCATCAAGAACCTGATATTTTTGAGTTTGTGGCTTGGCAGGGACAACGATTCTCTTGGAAGGAGGAGCTGGTGCACTCTGCTTAGCATTGGGCATCAATATAGGCTCCAAAATTTCAATCCAGCTGATCAAAGTAAAATTGGGCATAAAAAAATGACAAGAGCCAATCCAAAAAAGTTTACAAACAAGTTCACAACCTAGAAGTAGAGTACAATGCGAGAATTAGGTATTCTCGCAGGCTAGACACTAGTAGGGTGCGAGAAGTTCGCACTGGATCTAATAGTAGGGTGCGGAAATCAATGGTTTTTGCAGGCTGTAGAGAGGTACAGTGCAAAGATGTCTGTAACCAAAGAAAATTTTGAAAAAGGACTGGGAATCTAAGTGAACTTCTATATCCAGAGAGTCTGGATGGATGTCCCATAGACTCATAAATTAGAAAACAAACAATCAAAGGAAGGGAAACTAGACTAACTAGGAAACAATTCGTTCCCTAGTAGAGTCACCATTTTTGTTATCGGATAAATCGGTAGGTGCAGACACTAACTGATCTCCCTAGATCCACTTAGATCTAGAACAAAACACACCAAAACATGATGCTTTCCTTAAGTTTTAAATATTGAATTTAATAACTAAAGAGGGATAGGTGACATACTGTTTAAACGTTGCTTCCTCTCACTATCGCCATCCTAGCTCCATTCCAACACTCATACAATGATGATCCTACAAAAGAACGCAACCAACCAAAGTGATAGTAATAGCATAAAATCAATATAAACCTATGTATGTGATCAAGGAATCATACAATAAAACACAACAAGCTTTATAGGAAAGAATCATATTACTGTATCATATTAAATGTGAAAGAGAGATTACAACCATGGCCTTGACGTCGTAAGGTCCCTTCCAATTGTTCTTCGTTCCCCACACACTTCCACTCCAAGAATTCTAAAAGCATAGATCTGATAATATTCACAATCTTTCTTGACAAAGGCAAAACTCAAAGACACTCCAACCAAGCTAATAATTCCAAGCCAAATCCAACTTAGCCCTTCTCCATGAGAGCTCCTCTCCTTTTATAAGATGAAGAGGATAGGGTGAGGAGGTTAGGATGATCCCACTAAATCATGAAAGCGAGTAAGATCCAAACCATTTGATTTCCACCTCACCATGGAAGTTTCTCCTTCTAGAAGATTCCAGAAAATGCTCATTTTTCCCACGTGTAAGCATTCTCACACCCTGCTTATAGTGAAACTTGCGAACCTCTCGCAACCTAGCTATGGTGCATCCTGTGAGACTCAGGATTTGTCACACCCTACCTATATAGCAACCTATGAAAATCCTCTTTAATAAGGTTTTTACAAAGGAGAATGCAACTTCTTTTCTCAGGAAAATTTATTCTCTATTCTTTCTTTAGGAACTCAGGCCACTGACCCTTCTAAAGGAAACAGATAGGTTTACATCATTAATAGTCATAGGGATGAGAAAAACAATGTGCAACACCTGTGCAATCTGATCAATCTTTTTTGTTGTTGTGATTTCATCCCCTTGCGCAGCCTTTGTAATCTTCTCGTAAGTTCCTGCCACTTTCTGCTCTAATCCTTTCATGCACTCCTTTTCCTCTTGGGTCTCAAACTTAGCCTGCTCCCATATTATTTTTAGCATGTCCCTCTTCTCTGTTTCCTACTGTAATTCGGCTAAGTCTGTGCATGCACGAGACTGTACCTCTTCAGTAATGCTAACTTGCAACTTTTGTAGAGCCTTGGATGGTATCTTTGGAAATACCAATTGGATTTGGGCTAAGTCCTTTAGGGTTGTCTGCCCCATTATCTTGTCCATGCGCAACATACTGGGTGTGATGTGGAATGTTGCGCTCGATTGTAGTATTTTATGAAGTGTGTCGTGCTCGCCTTCTTCCAATATTTCCTCTGTTTGTGGTGTTGATGGCCATGTTCCCATGTTGCCTGTTGTCTACACTTCCTCAATTTGTTTGAAGAGCTATCACATGTCTGCTAGCTCCTTTTGAATCATGTACCTATGGTGCACAACATTGTCAAAATCCTCAGCTATACAATCATGTACCATTCAGGCTATCATTTCTCCATCTTCCTCCGTGATCATATATTCTGTAGGTGTTCCTTGTGCCTTCATTTTCTTGTGTGCTACTCCTATCTGTGTGGCTGGCCTCTTATTCCCACCTTATTCTTGTGAGTTGGGACTTGGTGCGGTCCCCTGTACTGCCTCATCTTGTTTCTGTTGCACTTGATTTGGCTATGTAGTGTTAGTTTTCCCCTTCTGGGTCCCTATCTTAGTTTCCCCTTTGTCTATTTTCTTTGTCTTTGTTTGTCCTGTCCTCTGTTTCTTGGGCACTGGGACTTCTTGAGTCTATGTTTCTTTCTGTCCTATCTCCTCTTCTATTGTCTTTTCTGGCAAGTCTTGGGTGAGGACTGGAATATTCCATTCATCCTCCCAGTCTTTGATCGCCATGTCAATGTCGCCCTCTGTTATACAATAGAGCATTTATAGCCACTACTTATCAGGGTCCTTCTGTGCCTATATCCACATCGCATGTCATATGTCCATGAAGTTGGCGATGTCCCGATACCGTGCGACAACCTTTGGTGTTATTCTACACATGTTGTTGATGGCCTCCTGCAAATCGTGTAGGTATCCTTAAAATATGGACTCGTTCATCCTTTTGTGACGCAAGCATGCACTAGGCAGTACGCCCGCTCATAGGATCTTCTCTTTCCTCGGCCCAAAGAACACTAATCAGTCCTTCTATTTCCCTATCAGGAAATATACACCCACAGAACTCTTCGCACGATCCCCCTCTTACTTATCAGGGAATCGGACTTCGCGGTATCGCGAGGTCAATGGTCGAGCGTTGGTGTTCCGAATCCCCGAAACCCGATGCAAGTCAATGCTGACCTCCTTCTCCTGTCGGATTTTCCGCTATCACGATTTCGCTACTCGCGATATCAAACAAATGGATTTACTGACCTATGAACCCCGATACATTGAAACTCCGATGAGCTCATGGCTTTGACTTTTCAACGGTCCCTTATCTCGTCGGGGCTTTGGACTCCGCGGGATCGCGAATCCTAACGTCAATATTTCAGGACTTATCGCCATGAAACTCCAATAGCTCGTGCCACCTGTCCTCCACTAACTCTGCTGTGGCCCATGCTATCCTTTAACTGTTGGGAAATCGCGTATCACGATTTCGTGATTCCCGTTGCAATGTTTTGGAGTTTCAATCCACGAAACCCCAATACACGATATACGTGTAGATCCAACAACCCTCATGGCTCAGATCAATGGATCTGCCCCTCCTTAGCTTTGAACCTCTAGAGAATATGATGCTGTATCTCCCTTGCACCTCTATAAGATCCAACAGCCCACGGATAATCGTGAACTCTCCTTGGAGAATATCGACCGTCCGTTTCTTCTTTGATGATTCCTGCAAATGACCGAGTGTTCCTTTGTGGAACTCGTCCACCTGCACGCAAACTTATGGTGATTATTTCAAACCTTCAAGGCACAACTTCTCTGCGCTATCCTTCAACAAATTTGAAAGCCTATCCCCCCTGAGCTTTCTCACGACCTTCAAGTTCTTCAGGAAACTCTTGCACTCACTCCTTGCGGCAAACCTTCAACCACATCTAAGTGTTGAAGTCACTCGACTCTGCGCACCCTTGCAGCAACAGTCTTAAAACACTTCACTCCGGTTTGCAACCTTGAAGTTTCACTTGGCCTGCGCACTCCTTGCACAACTCCTGTGTCCAGCTGCACTTGTGGGTGAATGAGAAGAAAAGCTAAGCTATCTGAGCCTTCTGTCAATGCACTCCTTGTAGACTTTTCGACTGCACTCCTTGCAGAAACTCTTGCTTAGATAGAGAAACAATTGAAACTCATTCTCCTACTTCCTTTCTCAGATTTCAAACACTCAGCGAGAAATCATTCATACATAGCATGTAAAACAAATGCATAACAGGAAGTAAATACTCATGAGCATATAAATTAACATACATACACAGAGAATAACACACCGCCATGAAATTGAATCAATTTCCTTCTATGAATTCAAGATCTGTACATGGGTGTTCTTACACAGCTCTCTACATGCTCTTGCTCTTCCTGAATAATGTTACAATACACAATGAGGGTGTCTATATCCTGTTTCCCTCTTGCGCTCTACAATTGTCTAATCTAGAATTAAATCCTATCTACTTGCATTAACTATCTTAAATGCCTCCCACCTACTAAGGACAAGAGCTAAAGGCTCAAGGTTGTAACACCCTATTTCCCCCAACTTGTAAATATAATTGGACTGGACAAGAACTATGGCGAACTCACAAATATGAATATGTGATGTAAATGGACCTTGAGGAAAAGGTCAATGAATGTGAATGACATTTTGAATTTATTGCAGGACTGTTGAGAGGGGATGTGTAGAAAAGAGACCACAATGGTGGTGGAAGGCACCTAAAAAGGTGGCATTAACTTCCACCAAGAATTAATACCGTATTTGGACTCCACTGGCCCGGAGAACCAAAAGAGGCTCGCTGGCCCCCAAATTTTTAATGTCTCACAGGTTGGTAGGAAGACGGCTTGATGAGGGATGGGATGGTGAACCACCCATCCGTAGAGCTGTCAAGCCTGATCGACGCGAGGGTAATCGTGCCACACGCAACCTCGCAAGAGGATAAGGTGTATGGCAGAAGCGATTGAGAAGGGGACGCGAGGGGAACTCTGGCAATTACGCAGAGTGAGTGATAGCAGAGAGGAAGGATTGCAACCTTCACTCTTGGTCACTGGCAGACAGAGAGACGCAGTCTCAGAAGCATCGTGGTCTCAGCTTGGGGGTGGCTAGTGGTAAATCCACTGGGAGTCGCTACGCCTATGGTTGGGTGGAAACGAGCACCCCTCTCAGTAGTTTCACCCACTTCTGGTGTTATTTCTGATAAGTATTTTACATATAACATCTTGAAATTCATATATATATGCTAATAGAATTGTGAAATTGTGAACGATTTCAGTGTAAGAATGTCTGTGCAGTGTTTTGATAAGAAATAATAGATATATGCTTATAATAGGAAGTCCCCACATGGCTTATGTTGATAAATGGATTTAGTTATGCATGAGTTGAATCAAGTTAGATTTCCAGTCCATCCTCAAGAGTTTGTTTCCCTTTGTCTGTTTCCAGGAAGGCCCTGGAATAGGACTCCTCACAGAGATTCCCTTCTTGGAGAGGTTTTCCAAGAGCCTGGAAAAAGGACTTGAATGGGCAAGTCTTAGTAACCCTGTATGAGGAGGAATGACCTTCTTAGGGTTCTGAGGTAGCAGCGTAGGGATAAGTAACAAATAAACAAATGAGATCTCATCGAATGACCCATATCCATTCACGATCGTTAGACTGACGAAAGTAACAAGGGCGTTACATACCTTGCCCCTTTTTCCCTCTATCTTTGTGGACAGAGAGGAAATCAGGATTGTAGATCCCAAGGCCAAGGAGAACATTTGGACCATTGATATTTTCACATCCATGAAGTAGTGGAAGAATGCACAAGGTGGGACAATCTGAGCCATTGGACCTCATCCAGAAAATCTTGTCAGCCGTTGAATCGGGTTAAGATGCTTGGAGTTTAGTCTCTGGGTGTGCGCAGGAAGAATGGATCTAGACCATTAGATCTTGGTCCATTTACCCGTCAACCGTCAGATCGGATAGGAGGTGCATGGGGTTTAACCCTTCTCACACTAGGCAGACTTCCCGACCCTCATTGGGATATCGACATTCCCGTGGACAAGGGATCGGGGAAGTCCATAGTGAAAATCCCGACAAAAATCCGAGCCGTCAGTTTGGGGAGATAGGTGTCAGAAATCTGAAGAGAGTCAGGATATTCGACATCGGGAAATCAGAGTTCCTGAGGTCGAAAGAATTGGGACATCACAAGTCTCGAAATCCCAGAGAAATCAGGACCGTCCATTAGAGGAGAACACGTGGCAACAATCAGCGCCAACGGGGAAAGTCCCAACAGGAAGTTGTTGATCGACGTTTGGGTCATCAGGATATCGGGGATCCTAGTGACAAAGTTCTTATGTAGGATGGAATCGTGAAGTCCGAAACCATGATGAGTGGGAGCCAACTGTCAGCACAATAGACAAGGAAGGAAGCACCATTGTGTGGGCCATCTGTCAACATGGCAGAGAATAAAGGTTTGAGGGATCGACAGTCCCATAGGAAAATGTTTTTCGACGTTTGAAACCCCGAACCACAAGGGAGATCAGGGACCATTGATCCAGTAGACGATCACGACTGTTGATTAAGCTAAAGGCGAGCAGGAGTTGCTAGCTGTCAGCATAGCGGGCAGTCGGGATTCGAGGGATTGCGAATCCTGAGGATGATTGGACCTTGGCATTGGAAACCCCGAAGCCCCGATAGGTAATATGACTGTGGTCATATAGAGCAGGTCACGTGGACTAAGAGTCTAATCTGGAGGGATAATGGAAATTAGAGCTCATCGGGAATTTGAAACCCAAAACCCCGGAAGGAGGTAAGACTGCAGTCACGGGGATAGTGGTCATATGGGCTAGAAGCCTAGCCAGGGGAGCTAGTGCGTAAAGAGCGCGTCGGGATTCGAGGGATCGCAAATCCTGAGGATAAGTGCATTTTGACACTTGAAAGTTCGAAACCCCGATAGGAGGATATAAATATGCGGTCTTATGAGAGCAGTCATATGAACCGGAGGGAATAGCTAGGAGGGGCTAAAGCCAGAAGAGAGCTCATCGGAGATCGAGGAATCGAGAGCATAGGAACTCTTGACATCAGAAAGGACGAAACCCTGAAAACCCCAAAATTTTCATCAGGAAAGACCACGATTATGAGCAGAAAGCTGGGTAGGTGCATGAAAGACCTGTGGATCGGGGATTGGCATTTTGCTGCTACAAGCTTCGGCGATTCTCATTATTGAGAGTTCAACAAAAAACTTTGATTTTAGGTAGTGGGTATGTTATTGGGGATTGGCATTTTGCTGCTGCAATCTTTGGGGATTCTCATTATTGAGATTTCAACGAAAAACTTTGATTTTAGGTAGTGGGTATGTTACAAAGTGGTATCAGAGCATGGTTACAATACTCGGCCTGATTGGGCTCATGCATGAGTCGTGCATAAACTCCATTCGAAGCACTCCTATGAGGAGTAACCCCCTGACTTAACTCTCTTGTCTAGGATTAAAAACTTGGAAAATGAGAACCCGACTATGTATGCATGTGAAAGAGTTATGAATTTATGCGCAAATTATAAAAATGAATTTAACTCTTGACTAATAGCCAGCGTTGTCTTTTTCACTCTAGCGGACAATCAGCCACGGGAATCTATAGACGCAGAGTATGGTTACTCACTAGGAGGTGGGATAAGGCTCCCACAACAGAGACGAAGAGTCTGACGAAAGAAGAGCAATAGGAACCCCCCCAGACCTAGCCGAGACTGTGAGAAGTCTCATGGTTGAATTGCAAAGCTGCAAGGCTGATAATGAAAGGATGATGAAAGAACAAGAAAATCAAACCGAGATTAATGTAGTTCTACTACAGAGCTTATCTGACCTACAACGACAAATGCAGCATGAACCTGAGATGCAGAATCATGGTCATGTCAGCGGCCATAGTGAGAGAAGTACATCAAGAAAGGTCCACCCCAGAGGTAAAGGACCAGTGCTAGACGATTCCACTGAGAAGGAAGCTGGCGATTTAGAAGGCTCTTCCAGCAGTAGGACCAGTTCCTATGCTCGCAGAAAACAGAAGAAGAAAAAGACTTCCAAGAGTCATAAATTTGAGGAATTCAAAAAGGCCAAACCTCCCTCCTTCGACGGTGAGATAAAGAAGGGAGAGGAAGACAAGGCCTGGCTACTTGGATTGAAGAAATATTTTAGAGTCCATGATTTTTCAGAGAATTTGAAGGCCCAAGTGGCCACTTTCAATCTAAATGGAAAGGCTTCCATCTGGTGGGAAGCCCTTAAGAATATGAAAGGGGTCTGCGAGGAGGACCTGTCTTGGAAACAGTTTGAGAAGTACTTTTGGAAGAAGTATTTGTCGGAAAGGTATTTCAATGAGAAGGCTAAAATGTTTTATGAACTTAAACTGGGACAACTTACTATGGAGGAGTATGTCAACAAATTCCTCGACTTACTGAGATATGTACCCTACATCAAGGCAGAGAAGGCGAAGGCACAATGCTTCATCAGTGGGTTACCCAAGGAATACCGGAACCGAATTGAATTTGACGAGCCAATAACCTTAGAAGACACTATACGAAAGGCAACATATTGTCATGAACAATATGGACATTGGGCAAAGTCTCGGGGAGACTGGAAATAGAAGAGTGGTTTGAGATTTTAGAAAAAGGGGAGAAAATCCTCAGGATTTAAAAGCTACAAAAAGAACCCCAGATTGAACTTCCCAAACCGGAGTGTACTCCAGTAGAACTTTCCCTCGGGGGACGGAAACAAAACTTTTGGACCGATATCAGTGAAAACTAATAACCCAAAGAAAGAACCTCTAAAATGTTGGGGTTGCGGAGAAGAGAATCTCCTGAGAGACTGTCCACACCGACAACAGAATAGTCGAAAAGTCTATAACATTTAGGAAGCTACCACAGTCAATGATGTGGCAAGGAGTGTGCCGCAGATTTATGCAGCCTTGGATAATAACCAAGCTGACCATCAAGCTTCAGTGGTGGAACTAGAAGGTATGATTTTCAACCATCTAGTGTCTATTTTGATTGACCCTGGTTCAAATTTGAGTTATATAGCCCCTAAAGTTGTTGATAAGTGTAATCTGCATCCACGAAAGAAAACTAAGCCATGGTTGGTACAGTTATCCACTGGTACCAAGAGAAAGGTAGTAGAGGTCATACCAGCCTGCCAATTTATGATGGGTGAATTCCCCACCCAAGCAACCCTTAATGTATTACCCCTGGGATCATACGACTTGTTGATTGGAATGGACTGGCTGGCCTCCCATAAATCCAAATTAGACTGTTACCATAAAACCTTAGAATGTGTGAGCAAAGAAGGAAAAAGGATAACCCTTCAAGGGATCCGAAAACCGGTCTCGGTGAGGCAAATATCAGCCCTGCAAATGAGAAAGTATTGCCGAAAGGGATGTCCCCTATATGCAATACAGGTGCTAAAAAAAATCAAAGGTACTAAATCCAACCCCGATGATCACCCTATCCTTAGAGAATATAGAGATGTTTTTCCGGAAGAGGTACCAGGTCTACCTCTGAGAAGAGACATTGACTTCTCGATAGAACTCACTCCAGGAGCGGTGTTGGTGTCTAGGACACCCTACCGAATGAGCACACCTGAGTTAGTGGAACTCAAATTGCAATTGAAAGAAATGATGGATAAGGGTTCTATTCGACCCAGCATGTCCCCATGGGGAGCACCAGTCCTGCTTGTGAAAAAGAAAGATGGCACCCTTAGACAGTGCATAGATTACAGACAACTTAATAAAGTAACCATAAAGAACAAATACCCCTTGCCCAGGATCAATGATCTATTTGATCGGTTGGGAGGCATGTCTATTTTCTCAAAGATTGACTTGAGGTCAGGATACCATCAAGTCCGAATCAAAGGTGAAGACATCCATAAAACCACTTTCAGGACACAGTATGGTCATTATGAGTTTGTGGTAGTGCCATTTGGGTTAACCAATGCCCCTGCCACTTTCATGTGCTTAATGAACATTGTACTCAGCAAATTTTTAGATAAATTTGTACTAGTCTTCATTGATGACATATTAATCTACTCTAAGAATAGAGAAGAACATGAAAAGCACCTTAGTCTTGTGCTGCAAGTACTAAGAGAGCATCAACTCTATGCTAAATTCAGAAAATGTGACTTCTTTCAGAAGCAAATACACTACTTGGGACATGTTCTGTCCGAGGAAGGGGTAGCAGTAGATCCTGACAAGAACAGGTCTATCATGGAATGGCCTACCCTAAAGGATGTCTCAGACATCAGATCCTTTATGGGATTGGCGGGATACTATAGGAGATTTATAAAAGATTTCTCCAAGATTGGTTGTCCAATCACTGCCCTCCAGAAGAAGGGGACAAAATTCCTGTGGACACAACAATGTGAAGAAAGATTTCAAACCTTGAAACATCGACTAACCCATGCACCCGTGTTGAAAATCGTTGACCCAAAAGATGACTTCCTTGTGTGCACAGATGCCTGTAAGGAAGGGATCAGAGGAGTCCTTATGCAGGAAGGAAAGGTGATCTGCTATGAATCTTGAAAATTGAATGAGCATGAAGTCAACTATGTGACTCATGATCTAGAACTAGTTGCCATAGTGCATGACTTGAAAATGTGTAGGCATTACCTCCTGGGAAGAAAGTTTGTACTTATGATAGATCGTTGTCGATTGCAGTATTTGTTTGATCAACTCAAGCTTAATGCTAGGCAAGCCAGATGGATGGCCCTCCTTAGTGAATTTGATTTTGAAATCAAACACATTAAAGGGAAAGAGAATAGGGTGGCCGATGCCCTTAGCAGAAGCATGAGAAAAATTCACCTGGTAGCGGTGAGTACCTACGAGACAGATGTCAAGAACAGAGTCAAAGAGGCACAAGAAACAGATCCCTTCGTTTGAAATGTGACCCTGTACCTACAGCAAGAACCCGCTGGAGAAAAATATGAAGGCTACCAGATGACCAAAGGAGGTCTGCTCACCCACAAAGATAGAATGTACATTCCAAATCGTGACGACTTGAAGAGGTTCATCATGGATGAACTACACAAAAGACCCTACACTGGTCACCCAGGATAAGAGAAAATGATCACTTCCACCCGGAAACAATTGTATTGGCCTGGATTGAAGAAAAACATAGCCAAATATTTGTCCCAATGCATAGAGTGGAAACAGGTTAAAGCAGAACATCGACACCCAACAGGACTATTACACCCTTTACCCATCCTAGAATGGAAATGGGAAACCATCTCCATGGATTTTATCACTGGATTGCCAACTTCAACCAAACAAAATGACATCGTTATGGTAGTGGTGGATAAACTGAGAAAGTTTTCTCATTTCATCCCCGTCAAATCGACCTGCAAGGCAATAGACATCACCCAGGTATTCATGAAGGAGGTGTTTCGACTGCACGGTATGCCGAAAGAGATAATATCTGACATAGACACAACATTTACTTCAAATTTTTGGAAATCATTGATGGCGGGATTAGAGACTAAATTGCTGTTTAGCACCGCCTATCACCCTCAAACCGATGGACAGAAAGAAAGAGTGAATTAGATATTAGAGGATATGTTAAGAATGCATGTAATGCATCAACCCAGGAAATGGGAAGACTACCTGCCATTGGTAGAATTTTCCTACAACAACGGCTACCAAGCATCCTTAAAGATGAGTCCCTTCGAGGTCCTCTATGGTAGACAGTGTAATACTCTAGTCAACTGAAGTAACCTTGTAAACATGATTTCTATTGGACCCTATATGTTGAAAGAGATGGAACAGCAAGTAACTCAGATAAAACAAAATCTGAAGGTCCCTAAGAACCGACAGAAAAGTTATGCTGATCAAAAGAGAACTCCAAGAGAGTTCAAAATGGGAGACCATGTATATCTCAGAATTAAGCCCAGAAGGAGTTCCCTGAAAATGGGAGCTTGTGCCAAATTGGCACCTCGGTATTGTGGACCCTTTGAGGTTCTAGATAGAGTTGGACCTGTAGCCTATCGACTATCACTTCCTCCCACGGTAAAAGCACATAATGTTTTCCATGTTTCATTATTGAAGAAATATGTACATGATACTAATCATATAATTGACTGGTCTGTGATCCAGGTGGAACCGAAGGGAGAATTTCTACCAGAACCCCAATGCATACTGGACAAAAAGGAAACCTCGCTCTGGAATAGAACCATTGCACAGGTCAAGGTGCAGTGGAAATATTTTGGCCCAGATGAGGCTACATGGGAAATGGAGGATGCCATTAGACAAGCATATCCGATTTTTTTTACTTCTGTACATGCAATTCATATCAGTAGCTAAGAACATCGAGGACGATGTTCCTTTTTAAGGGGGAGGGAATTGTAACACCTTGTTTCCCCCATCTTGTAAATATAATTGGACGGGCCAAGAACTATGGCGAACTCACAAATATGAATATGTGATGTAAATGGACCTTGAGGAAAAGGTCAATGAATGTGAATGACATTTTGAATTTATTGCAGGACTACTGAGAGGGGATGTGCAGAAAAGAGACCATGATGGTGGTGGAAGGCACCTGAAAAGGTGGTGTTAACTTCCACCAAGAATTAATACCGTATTTGGACTCCACTGGCCCGGAGAACCAAAAGTGGCTCGTTGGCCCCCAAATTTTTAATGTCTTGCAGGCTGGTAGGCGGACGGCTTGATGAGGGATGGGATGGTGAACCGCCCATTCGTAGAGCCATCAGGCCTGATTGGTGCAAGGGTAATCGTTCCACATGAAACCTCGCAAGAGGATAAGGCATATGGCAGAAGTGATTAAGAAGGAGACGTGAGGGGAACTCTGGCAATTACGCAGAGTGAGTGATAGCAGAGAGGAAGGATTGCAACCTTCTCTCCTGGTCACTTGTAGACAAAGAAACGCAGTCTCAAAATCACTGTGGTCTCAGCTCGGGGGTGGCTAGTGGTAAATCTGTTGGGAGTCTCTACGCCAACA
>JASDQU010371413.1:45746-75146 GCA_032191745.1 Picea mariana | reverse complement strand
CGAGCACCCCTCTCAGTAGTTGCACCCACTTCTGGTGTTATTTCTGATAAGTATTTTACATATAGCATCTTGAAAATCATATATATATTTATATATATATGCTCATAGAACTGTGAAATTGTGAACGATTTCAGTGTAAGAATGTCTGTGCAGTGTTTTGATAAGAAATAATAGATATATGCTTATAATAGGAAGTCCCTGTGTGGCTTATTTTGATAAATGGATTTAGTTATGCATGAGTTGAATCAAGTCAAATTTCCAGTCCATCCTCGGGAGTTTGTTTCCCTTTGTCTGTTTCCAGGAAGGCCTCGGAATAGGATTCCTCACAGAAATTCCCTTCTTGGAGAGGTTTTCCAGGAACCTAGAAAAAGGACTTGAATGGGAAAGTCTTAATAACCTTGTACGAGGAGGAATGACCCTCTTAAGGTTCCAAGGTAGCAGCGTAGGGATAAGTAACAAATCGACGAATGAGATATCGTCGAATGACCCATAGCCATTCATGACTATTAGACTGACGAAAGTAACAAGGGCGTTACATACCTTGCCCCTTTTTCCATCTATCTTTGTGGACAGAGAGGAAATTGGGATCGTAGATCCCAAGGCCGAGGAGAAAATTTGGACCGTTGATATTTTCGCATCTATGAAGTAGTGGAAGAATGCACAAGGTGGGACAATCTGAGCCGTTGGACCTCATCCAGAAAATCCCGTCAGCTGTTGAATTGGGTTAAGATGCTCGGAGTTTAGTCTCTGGGGTGTGCGCAGGAAGAATGGATATAGACTGTTAGATCTCGATCCATTTACCCATTAGCCGTCAGATCATATAGGAGGTGCATGGGGTTTAACCCTTCTCACACCAGGTAGACTTCCCGACCCTCATTGGGATATCGACATTCTCGTGGACAAGGGATCGGGGAAGTCCATAGTGAAAACCCCGACACAAATCCGAGCCGTCAGTTTGGGGAGACAGGTGTCAGAAATCTGAAGAGAGTCGAGATATTCAGCATCGGGAAATCGGAGTTCCTGAGGTCGAAAGAATTGGGACATCACAAGTCTCGAAATCTCAGAGAAATTAGGACAATCCATCAGAGGAGAACACGTGGCAGCAATCGGCACCATCGGGGAAAGTCCCAACAGGAAGTTGTTGATCGGCGTTTGGGTCATCGGGATATCAGGGATCCTGGTGACAAAGTGCTTATGTAGGATGGAATCGTGAAGTCCGAAACCCAGATGAGTGGGAGCCAGCTGTCATCACAACAGACAAGGAAGGAAGCACCATTGTGTTGGCCAGCTGTCAACATGGCGGAGAATCAGGGTTTGAGGGATCGACAGTCCTATAGGCAAACGTTTTTCGATGTTTGAAACCCCAAACCCCGAGGGAGATCAGGGACCATTGATCCAGTAGATGATCACAGCCATTGATTAAGCTAAAGGCGGGCATGAGTTGCTAGTTGTCAGCATAGTGGGGAGTCGGGATTCAAGGGATCGCAAATCCTAAGGACGATTGCACCTTGGCATTGGAAACCCTGAAGCCCCGATAGGTAATATGACTATGGTCATATAGAGGAGGTCACGTGGACCAAGAGTCTAATCTGAAGGGCTAATGGAAATTAGAGCTCATCGGGAATTTGAAACCCAAAACCCCAGAAGGAGTTAAGACTGTGGTCATGGGGATAGTGGTCATATGGGCTAGAATCCTAGCCAGGGGAGCTAGTGCGTAAAGAGTGCGTCGGGATTCGAGGGATTGTGAATCTTGAGGACAAGTGAATTTTGGCACTTGAAAGTCTGAAACCCCGATAGAAGGATATAAATCTATTGTCTTATGAGAGCGGTCATATGAACCAGAGGGCATAGCCAGGAGGGGCTAAAGCCGGAAGAGAGCTCATCGGATATCGGGGAATCGAGAGCATAGGAACTCTCGACATCAAAAAGGATGAAACCCCCAAAACCCCAAAATTATCATTAGGAAAGACCACGGTTATGAGCAGAAAGCCGGGTAGGTGCATGAAAGACCTGTGGATCAGGGGTTGGCATTTTGCTGCTGCAAGCTTCAAGGATTCTCATTATTGAGAGTTCAACGAAAAAAATTGATTTTAGGTAGTGGGTATGTTACAAAGGTCCGATTACAATACAAGTGCACCTCATCTTAATGACTTCATTTAAGATGGCGCATCACTCCAAAGTGATTTTCAAAAATTGTGTTGGCACTCGTCCAACTGTCCTTTGCATTCGCGCTGGCTCGCTTGATGTGTGAGATGCTCCTGCATCATACTCCCTCACTTGAAAATTTTCATGGTCTCCTATCCATGAGATCTTGCATGGTCTGTCCATGCTTCTGTATCTCTACTTCAGTCTCCCAGCTGACATCTTCAACTGGATGGTTCTTTCACTTGACCAGATATTCAAAGTATTGCTTCCTCCTGGTCTTCTTGCCAATTCTTTTTTCCAGTATGCGTTCCATTTGTGGCTTATATACAACTGGCATATGTTTTGTCCACTGAATTACTAGCTTCTCATCTCCAGTCCTGTATGGGTAAAAATCCAAGATATTGAATATCGGAGAAATTTTGATCCCATCGGGTAATTCAATCTCATAAGCGTTCGCCCCAAATTTCCTCAAGACCCTACATGGTCCGATTTTCTTCAGTTTCAACTTGTTATATGTTCCTCTTGGGAACCTTTCTCTTCTCAAATGTGCCAGAACCAGATCACCAACCTCAAACTAAAGTTGTCTTCTATGCTGATCTGCTCTATGCTTATACTCTTGGATTGAATTCTGCAATCGTTCCTTCACCTGGCTGTGAAGTTCTTTCATCGTTTCTACGAATTATTTTGCACTAGCACTCCTAATTGCAGTCTGTTCTGAATCCCTCGGTTCAGAAATTCCCCTCGGCTGCATGTCATAAACAATCTGAAATGGACTTTAGCCTGTACTCCTGTTCACTGAGTCATTATATGCGAATTCTTCCTGTGGTAATATTCTATCCCACTGGCTGTGGTGCTCTGTCACCAAGCTTCTCAACAAGTCTCCCAGACTTCTGTTGACCACCTCCATCTGTCCATCCGTCTGAGGATGATAAGCTGAACTAAATTCCAAGTTAGTTCCCAGCTTCTTCCATAAGGTCCTCCAAAAATGCCCTATGAATTTGGTGTCTCGATCCGAAACTATGCTTCTCGGCAACCCATGAAGTCAAATGACCTCTTTGAAAAATAGGTTCGCAATGTGAGTTGCGTCACTGGTCTTCTGACATGGAATGAAGTGTTCCATTTTGGAAAATCTATCCACCACCACAAAGATTGAATCAACACCTCTTTGTGTCCTTGGAAACCCCAATACAAAATCCATGCTAATCGCATCCCATGGCCTCTCCGGTATGGGAAATGGTTGATAAAAACCTACATTCTGCTTCCTTCCCTTCGAATGCTATCAAATTCTGCATCTATCTACAAATATATTGAAATATGCTTGCATTCCCAGCCAAAAATATGACTCATTCAACTTTGCGAACATTTTGTCATGACCAAAGTGTCCTGCTAATCTTCCACTGTGTTTCTCCTTCAACAAGTTCTCCCTCATGGAGAATTTCGGAATACACAGTTGATTACTCTGAACAACAATCCTTCTTGGATCATGTATTCGGCCCACTAGCTTCTATCTCTGAGAACTGGATTCTCAGCTGCTTCATACACCTCCTTGAAATTCTGATCTTCGGCATACATGTCCCTGAGATCATCAAAACCAAGCATTTTGACTCGGAACTCCTGCAACAACAAACACTTCCTGCTCAAAGCATCAACAACTTTGTTAGTAGTACCAGAAATATGTTTTATCACAAATGTGAAATTCTGCATATACGCAACCCATTTGGCATGTTTCTGATTCAACTTCTCCTGTTGAGTCACAAACTGCAATGCATGATTGTCACTGTACAAGACAAATTCTTTCAGGATCAAGTAATGCCTCCATTTCTTCAAGGCCTGTATAATAGCATAGAACTCCTTATCATACGTGGAGTAATTCAATTTCTCTTCATTCAACTTCTCACTGAAATATGCTATCGACTTGTCTTCTTGACTCAAGACTGCCCTGATTGCAAACCCACTTGCATTGCATTTCACTTGAAATGTCTTCTGGAAATCCGGCAACACCAGAACAGGTTGTTCTGTGATCTTCCTCTTCAACAAATTGAAACTCTTTTCGGCTTCTTCTATCCAGTGAAAATATTTATGTCTTTTCTTCACTGTGTCCATCATCGCTGTGCTAATTCCACTAAAATTCCTGATGAATTTTTGGTAGAAGCTATCGAACCCGTGAAAACTTCTCACCTCGAATATGTTCCTCGGTGATGGCAAATTTTTTATTACCTCCACTTTATATGGATCCATCCTCAACTCATTTGCCGAAATAACAAACCCCAAATAAATGAGTTCCGTCTTCATGAATGAGGACTTCTTCATATTTATCAATAGCTTCTCCTGCTATAGTTTCTGCATCACTGTAGCCAAATGCTTCAAATGCTTCATTGTTGTCTTACTGTAAACCAGTATGTCATCCAAATACACAATGACAAATTTCCCAATGAACTCCCTCAGGACTTCGTTCATCAACCTCATGAAGGTACTTGGCACATTTGTTAAGCCAAATGACATAACAAGCCATTCATACAACCCCTCGTTTGTCTTGAATGCTGTCTTCCATTTATCACCCTCTCTCATGTGAATTTGATGATAGCCACTTTTCAAATCAATCTTTGAAAATAAATTTTCTCCACTCAAGCAATCCATCAGATCATCCATCCTCGACAATGGAAATCTGTACCTGATGGTTATCTTATTAATTGCCCTTGAGTCAGTACACATCCTCCAGCCTCTGTCTTTCTTCGGACTGAGTACTGTCGGAACAACACATGGACTCAATCTTTCTCTGACTAAACCTTTGTCCAACAAATCCTGGACTTGCCTCTTAACCTCTTCATTCTCCTGCGACGTCAATCTGTATGCGGCTTTATTTGACAAACTGGCTCTTGGTATGAGATCAATATGATGGCTCGCACTCCTGATTGGTGGCAACGAATGAGGAAGTTAGTCAACTATGATGTCAACAAACTCTTCTAGCAGTCCCTGAATCTCATCTGGTAAATCATCCACTCTTGTGCTAGTCAGAATAATCCTTGGCTTTCTGACCACAATGAACTATGGATCCTTCTTCTTCTTAACCTCTGTAAGAAGTTCCTTCCCACTCATGAGAAGTACTGTGTTTCTTACTTCCGGCTTCACCTCCTTATCCTTTATCGGAAGCAACATGTGTGTCCTCCCATTCTTCTCCAGGGTGTATGTGTTCATTCACCCATCATGAATCACATTCCTGTCATATTGCCACGGTCTACCCAGAAATAGATGAAAAAAATCCATAGGAATGACATCACACAATATCTTATCATTATATCCAGCTATCTTAAATTCAACCAAGCATTGTTTAGTGACTGTTACCTGGTGTCCTTTCTGTAGCCACGAAACTCTGTATGGGCTTGGATGATCAGTCATCTTCAGCTCCAGCTTCTCTACCATCTCTGTAGATATGAGATTGTCCATGCTACCACTATCTACAATAACCTTGCATACCCTATCCTTGGCCTTGCAAGCAGTCCTGAAAATTCTGGTCCTTTGTACTGAACTTCCCACCTCTTTCTCCGGTGTCAAAAGAAATTTTTGCATCATCAACGATCTTCCACCTTCAGCATCTTCTGCCTCAACATCCTGCCTCTGTGCTTCGGTGATGTGAGCTTCTCCAGTTTCTTTCTTTTTCTCGGGACACTCATAAGACTTGTATCCATTCTTTCCACACATGAAGCATGTGCTTACTCCACCTCTCCCTCTTCCTCTACCTCTAGTACGAGGAAAAGTGTTCTTGTCAGCATAATATCCTCTCTGTTCATTATGTTGTCCTTTATGTTCAACATATGGCCCTCTCTATGATCTTCCACCTCTCTCTGTACGAGTCTGAGGTTTCTTCCATTCCTCCTTGGGCTTCTGGAATTTGTCCTGGGCACCTGCTTTGCCTCTGGGTTGACTTCTGCCCCTACCCCTCTGACTCTTCTTTCGGCTCAGCTTCTCCTCAGCTTTCAGAGCCATCTGATAAGAATCTTCCACCGTTCAGATGGTTACCATGCTCACCCCATCCTGAATCTCATATCTCAGGCCATTCATATATCTGGAAACCTTTTCATCGTCACTCTCCCAATGACCTTCCCTGATATTCAACCTATAGAATTCCTCAGTATATTCTTTCACTGTCATCAGCTTCTGTCTCAGGTTCTGCATCCTCCTGAACAGAGTAATTTGATAGTCCCTGGGGATGAATTTTGTCTTCATCTTCGTGATCATCCTATCCCAACTCTTGATCTTATGCTTGCCCTTGCAGCGTCTGTCATCTTGTAGTTCGTCCCACCACAATACTGCATGTCCTTTTAATCTCGTGACAGCGTACCTAAATTTCTTGTCTTCTTCGATGTCTTCATAGTCGAAGTATGTGTCGAGAGCTCTAATCTAGTCTAGAAGCTCTTCTGCATCCAAGTTTCCCTCGTAAACTGGAATGTCCATCTTTGCTCTTGCACCCATCCTGGAAATAGCTCTGATCAAATGCTCATTTGATGCATCCTCAGTTGTTATTTCCTCTTCTCGTCCAGCATCAACTTCACTCTTAGAATCACTCAGATCCCCTGCACTAGCTGTGCGTCTTTGCACTGTCTCCATGTCTTCGATTCTAGCTCGAAGATCACACATTTGTCTCCTTATGGCTAGATCTACCATCTGTCTGCCTCTTCTTCGCAGCATCTCCCTATCCTCTGGATCGGGTGACTGTCTATCTCTTCTCGGTGGCATGGTGAATTCTCCTCTTCTCTGCTACAGAAAGCAAAGAAGATTTTCTAAGCTCTAATACCACTCTGATGCAAGCGCACACTAGGTAGTACGCCTTGTTATTGGATAAATCCGTAAGTGTGGACACAAACTGATCTCCCTAGATCCACCTGGATCTAGAACAAAGCAAGATAGAATAATACTCTTTCCCTAGATTTCAACTGTTGAATGAACTAGGAGGCAAGAATCATGAACATACCTTATGATCGCTTCCTTGGGTCTTTGTTGTTCCAAGCTTCGCTCCAATTCTCTTGTGTCATCAAGACCACAACAATACAAACTAATCGAAGTGAAGACAACTCAATATATTCAACACTTAATCTATGTATATGATCAAGGAGTTATATAATAAAGTGACATTAGCTTTATGGGAAAGGGACATATTACTGTATTATATTGATTGAAAGCAAAGATTACAACCTGAGCCTTGATGTTGCAAACCTCCTTTCGATGGCCCTTAGCTTTGACACACACGCTTACTCACTTGCATGAAGAAAATCAACCACTTTTGATAACCTTGCTGGAGTTCATTAGCTGCTGTAGCATCAGTCCTTCACACAATCTTCCACTAATTCTCTAATAATTCTCTTGCTAGTTTGCTTCTAACCTTTTCCATGAGAATACCCTCAATATATAAGAGATAATAGATTAGTTACTTGGATATGAATGATCCCAAAATATCAGGAAAGCCAGTACTTAGATAACCATTCGAATGCCATCTCATCTTTCTAGAAGATTCCCTTCTAGAAGGTTCGAGAATTCATCTTCTTCCCTTCTTTAGAAATAGTTCGCACCCTAACAGTTAGGCACAGTGCAAACTTCTCGCACCCTGGCTTAAGGCAGCCTGTGAGAATCATGCATTCTTGCAGGCAAATGTATTGACAGCCTGTGAACCTTCCTCAAAACTATGATTTCTGGAAAGAGATAAAGGTAACTTTTCTCAGGATAAAGTTCTAATGAAGAGCCTGAGTACCCCATCATCATTACATCATCACAACGACCAAAATTATGGATAACACGCCCACTCATAGGATCTTCTCTTTCCTCGGCCCAAAGAACACTAACCGGTCCTTCTATTTCCCTATCGGGAAATCTACACCCACAAAACTCTTTGCGCGATCCCCCTCTTACTTATCGAGGAATCAGACTTCGCGGTATCGTGAGGTCAATGGTCGAGTGTTGGTGTTTCGAATCCCTGAAACCCGATGCAAGTCAATGCTGACCTCCTTCTCCTATTGAAGTTTCCGCTATCGTGATTTCGCTACTCGCGATATCAAACAAATGGATTTACCAACCTCCGAACCCTGATATGCCGAAACTCTGATGAGCTCACGGCTTTGACTTTTCAACGGTCCCTTATCTCATCGGGGCTTCAGACTTCGCGGGATCGTGAATCCTAATGTCAATATTTTGGGACTTCTCGCCACGAAACTACGATAGCTCATGCCACCTATCCTCCACTAACTTCCCTGTGGCCCACGCAATCCTTTAACTGTTGGGAAATCGCATATCGCGATTTCATGATTCCCGTTGCAATGTTTTGGAGTTTCAATCCATGAAACCCTGATACACGATATACATGTAGATCTAACGACCCTCGTGGCTCGGATCAATGGCTCTACCCCTCCTAAGCTTTGAACCTCTAGAGAATATAATGTCGTATCTCCCTTGCACCTCTGCAAGATCCAACGACCCATAGATTATCGTGAACTCTCCTTGGAGAATACCGACCATCCATTTCTTCTTTGATGATTCCTACAAATGACTGAGTGTTCCTCTGTGGAACTCGTCCACCTACACGCAAACTTGCGGTGATTCTTGCAAACCTTTAAGGCACAACTTCTCTGCGCTGTCCTTCAACAAATTTGATAGCCTATCCCCCCTGAGCTTTCTCACGACCTTCAAGTCCTTCAGGAAACTCTTGCACGCACTCCTTGTGGAAAACCTTCAACCACGTCTAAGTGTTGAAGTCACTCGACTCTGTGCACCCCTGCATCAACAGTCTTAAAACACTTCACTCAGGTTCGCAGCCCTGAAGTTTCACTTGGCCTGCACACTCCTTACACGGCTCCTGTGTCCAGCTGCACTTGTGGGTGAATGAGAACAAAAGCTAAGTTATCTGAGCATTCTGTCAATGCACTCCTTGCAGACTTTTCAACTGCACTCCTTGTAGGAACTCTTTCTCATATAGAGAAACAATTGAAACTCATTCTCCTACTTCCTTTCTCAGATTTCAAACACTCAGCGAGAAATCATTCATACATAGCATGTAAAAAAAATGCATAACAGGAAGTAAATACTCATGAGCATATAAATTAACATACATACACAGAGAATAACACAATGCCATGAAATTGAATCAATTTCCTTCTATTAATTCAAGATCTATACATGGGTGTTCTTACACAACTCTCTTCATGCTCTTGCTCTTCTTGAATAATGTTACAATACACAATGAGGGTGTCTATATCCTGTTTCCCTCTTGTACTCTACAACTGTCTAATCTAGAATTTAATCCTATCTACCTGCATTAACTATCTTAAATTCCTCCTGCCTACTAAGGATGAGAGATAAAGGCTCAAGGTCCGATTACAATACAAGTGTGCCTCACCTTAATGACTTCATTTAAGATGGCGCATCACTCCAAAGTGATTTTCAAAAATTGCGCTGGCACTCATCCAGCTGTCCTTTGCATTCACGCTGGCTCGCTTGATGTGTGAGATGCTCCTACATCATTTTGTGCCTGGCATCTAATGTGTCTTTTAATAGTAAATATCTTTCTCCCTGATTAGGTTTGGGTCTTGTAATGAAATATACATATCTCGGTTCCCTCCATCCCATAAAGGCTATTAACATGATTAGCCATGAATAGTGAAACTTTGTTCCTAGATCCTATGCATCCTTGTAGTCATATAGAAACAAGTTCAAGAGATAGGGTGCCCAGCTCACTATTTTTCCCTCGACACACTGAGTTGCAACTGTGACAACCCCAGCTAGAATTTCCTCCCTGTGAAATTTTCTTAGAATCTTACAGGATAAGATTTTTGCGCCCATTTGTGTTGTGACATCATTGATCCTCTTGATAATGATTCCTCATGTCCCCCTGTCAATACCATACTTCTTCTTCATCTCTTCCACTAGTTCTTTCTCTTTAGCTTTGTCGTCAATAAACTGTGCGAGATCCATGCCCCATGATGACAACCCTATTATGTTCACAATAAGCTCTACGTCTATTGAGACGAGCTTGTCCAACCATATGTCCCCACCATGTGTGACTACCAACAACCGTTTGATGCACCCTTTTATGTGTTGTCCTCTGCCAAAGTGTGGTAGGTCTAACAGAACTAAAATCCATGTTTTCTCCAATCCTGTTTCCCACTAGAGTGGTTGATCCATCGGTTACCCAATCGGATTTACGTCCATAGTCTCTAAATATACCTTCTTTGCAAATTCTGAAAACTTATCTATGTATGCTACATCATGGTTTGAGTATTTTAGCTTATCTATATGACCCATTAAGTTTGTTTTCACCTGTACCCCATTTGGTATACGCAGTAGAATGAGGGTTGTGACAATTTCCTTGCGAGGTGACCTAGGTATCTCATACTTGTCTTTCTTCGGTGGTGGATGGCTCAAGGTTCCAGTGGCTCCCGTTTGTACTTCAAAATACCATTATGGCCAGCCTATGACATCTTGTACTATTTCTTCCAGTGGGTGGTATGACACGGTGGTTTGAGACTCGTCTGGCTTGACTATTGCTTCTTGATTATTCGTTGTGCCATTGACTCTTGGAGTTGCTTCGGTATTCTCTGGTTGCACCTCCTTTAGGGTTTCTGCATCCTAGTTCTGTTGCTCCTCTACCTCTACTGGTATATCTATATTCATGCCCTCTAGTGTTGGTTTTTGGGTTTATTCCACTGCAGGTGTGGGGTTCATCGATGTTGTGTCTTGGGATGGGATTTCGTYGACATTGAAGACCTCCGACGACTATTGTTCACCTTCTTCCAGTTGTACCTATGACTTGGTTCTAACTTTGGGTTGTCTCATAGTCTGGATTGCTTCTGCTTTCTTTGGTGGTGCCATGGTGGTGAAATTCGAACATTTGTTGAGTCTGAATGGTCTATGTGACCTCTKTGAACTCTACTCTGTGCTCCTTAGCCTCTATCTYTCTCTGTTTGTTCTCTTTTCGCAATTGGATTCTTTTCTTCCGTGTCTGTGCATTGTATGGCCCTTGGATGAAGCTTGTCGAGGATGCTACCTTAATTATGGGTTCAATGCACCTCTGGTTCTCTTGTACTTTCCATTACTCTGCCTTGCCGTCTCCAGTTGGTGCGATTAATTCGGCTTCCCATCGGTCCTTTCTGGCATTCAATTCCTCCTACTCCGTCATTTCATACTGTTGTTGTCATCTTTCAGTTTCCTTCCCCTTTTATCTGGTCATTTTCCTTCTCCTCGCTGAGTTTTTGTTCCCATGTGTTCCCTTTCTGTCTCCAATGCACTATGCCTCTTTTGGTTCCTTTTGATATACTATATATATATATATATATTAATGTGTGGTGGGTGGTCAACTATCCTTGTACAGCTTCAATCATCTCCCATTGATCATCCCTTTGAGTTCTATGCTTGATAAGTCTCTCAACTGTACAACTCCTCCATCTGTGACAGATTTTACTTTGTATGGTCCTAGCCAGTGCATCCTTAGGTTTCTTGGGTACTGAAACGATTTTTTGTCATACATTAATACTAGGTCTCCTTCCTTGAACATTTTCTTCTTGACGTGTCTATCATGCCAAGATTTTTCCATTTCTTTCTGAACTTGTTGGTGACATCTTACTAGGATCTGATATTCCTCCATGGTCATTAACTAATTTAGACACTCTTGTACTACACCTTGTTCTGTCATATGTGTGATTGTAGCTACGCGCAAGCCCGGTACAAAAAATTCTAATGGCGCCACTAATTCTTGGCCATAGACGAGTTTAAATGGCGTGTTCCATGTCAAATTTTTGCACGTATTCCTATAGGCCCATAATATTGTCGGTACTTTGAGGTCCCAGTCATCCTTGTTGACATTTAGATATTTGTCAACACATTCTCCAAGATTTTGTTAAATGCTTCCACTGTGTCATTTTCCTACGGGTGATATGGTGTTCTCTTTTGATGATGAACTTCAAAATCTTTAGTCATAGCGCTGATGGTTTTGTTTATGAAGTGTGTGCCTTTGTCTCTCATCAAAACTCTTGGGCACCCATATTGAGTGATTAATTGTTCAAATAAGAAGTGTATTGTTGTTTGTGCATTGCAATATTTCACTGGTGCAGCTTCCACCCATCTTGTTAGGTACTCTGTCACGGTGATAATGTACCTAGCTCATGTTCTTTTTGATGGTGGGTTGATTGGGCCCACAAATTCTATTGCCCACTTATCAAATGCCTGCAATGTTACTTGTGGTCGTAATGGAATCTCATCCCTTCTGTTGGGTTTACCTACACTTTGAAAGACATTGCATCTCTCACAGTACTCCTTCGAGTCTCTGTGAATCATCGGTCACCATAGTCTTGCGTGTAATACCTTTTGCATGGTATCTTTTCCATTGTAATGTCCTCCTGATATTACCTCATGGATTCTGTTAATATTATCAGTCTTTCATGTTATAAAACATATCTCTGTAAAATGCTATCTGCACCCATTTTGTATAAGTTTCCAACGATCAATTGATAGTCTGCAGCTCGAACTACCAGGATTTTCTTCTGCACATGGTTATATTATTGCGGTGTAGTACCTGTGCTCAAGTATTGAATGATATCTATGAAGTATTCATCAACGATCTAGACTAAGAATAATTGTGCATCCAAAAATTTGTCTTCTGAATTCATAGGTTATTCTCCATTTATGACCCTTGATAGGTGGTCAGGTCCTGCATTCAGTTTTCCTAGCTTGAATATTACTTCAAAGTCAAATTACTGAAATAGTTGTAAACATCGACAGATTTTTCCCCCCAACACTGGATTTTTGACTAGGTATTTAAGGGCTGAGTGATATATGAACATCTTAAAGTGTTTTCCCAATAAGTAATGTTGGAACTTTTGCAGTGCGTAGACCATAGCTAGGCCTTCTCTCTCTATAGTGTTATAGTTCTGCTCCGATTCTAATAGTTTCATGCTCACAAATGCTATCGAGTGATCCAAGTCCCCCACTCCTGGCTACGCAAAGATAGCTCCAAGTTCTATGGTTGATGCATCTACATGCACGTGGAATGTCTTCTCCCAATTTGGAAATAACAATATTGGTGCGGTGACCATCTTTTCCTTCAGGGTGTCCAGACCATGTTGACACTCATCGTTCCACTGAAACTTTGTATCTTTTCTTAACAGTTTTTCCATTGGTTCAGTAATCTACGCATACCCTTTGATAAATTTCCTATAGTATCATGTGTGTCCCAACGTCGCTCTTAGTTGACAGACTATTTTTGGTGGTGGAAAGTTAACAATCACTGCAATCTTTGCAGGATCTACTAGTAAACCTTCTTTGCATACTATATGACCCAATAGTATCCCAAATAGTGTTCTGAATATGCATTTATTTATGTTTAATGATATCTGGAACTATCTACATCTTTCTAACATTAGTCGTAATACTTCTACATGTCCTTTCAAATGACTATAGATTGTTCAATTGTCCAAGTATACCTCAAGAAACTGGTGGATGAATTCCTTAAACGCGGTGATGACTACTCTGGAAAATAGTGTTGGTGCATTCTTCAGTCCAAACGGCATGACTATGTATTGGTAAGATCTCCATTCTATCGCAAAGGTGGTCTTGTATCTGTCTTCCTATGTTATATTGATCTAATGGTAGCCTGAGAATCGATCAGTGAATGAGTAGGTTTCATGTCCACCTATGTTCTCGAACACTTCATCCATGAAAGGTGTGGGGAATGGGTCATGTAGGCATGCATCATTCAACTTCCTCAAGTCGACACATATCCTTATTCCTCCGTGTTTCTTGTCCTACACTACCATCGGGCTTATCCATTATGATTCTTCGACTGGTTCTATGATTATGGCTTCGAGCATCATGTCGATCTCAGCTTTGACTTTTTTCTTATATATTGGATTCAGTCTATATGGTCACTGTCTAATCAATCTCACTTTATGTATGAGTGGTATATTCATATCTCATTGCTATTCATCTATACCCTTCATTTCTGTAAATGTAGTGGGAAACAGGTCGGTGTACTCGTGTAGTAACTTTGTTATTCTTTCTATTGTTTGCTCATCCCAGTAGTCTCCAATGCTGGCCATTTTTGGATTCTCAATTGTCCCAATGTTGACTTTATTTACCTTTATTAGTGTGGAAATAACTTATGATTCGATAGTTAGTCCCTCCACTTCTCGTTCACCTTCTTCTTCTTCAATTTGAATATCGCACATATTATCTTTACCTGGTTCTTCCTCTTGCACATGGTAACATGACAACAGTTCCTTGATTGTTTGTTTATTTCATTGTTGTTCTTCTGTTATAAATTTTAATTATGGTTCCTTGATAAATATCACCCCTCTTATCCATTTAAGAACTGCATCTATGTTCGGGTTCTCATGCTCGAATGAGAAAGTGACTGTAAAATTATTTTTCAATGTCGTCCAGGTCAAAGTTCCTTTGCGTAGTTCATGGTCTATGTACCAGTTTGTTGGTATGCCCTCTAAAGTTTGTATGAAATGATGAGACCATACCTCTGGGGGCGTCATTTTCCACAGTGTTATGCACTTCTCCAAGTGTTCTTTTGGTGCCCCCTGTCCATCGTACTTCTGATGCTTGTTGTATTTCTACTCTACACTAAACCTTATGTGTAGTAACTGCTTACATTGGTACTAGTCTGTGATTGTCTCTTTGTGTGCACCCCACCATCTTGTTGGTGTAGCCTTGAGTGTTATGTCAAGTGCTAACAGACTCTGATTCTCTAGTACTTCATCTTCATATTGTGCCAAGAATGTTTCCAAATAATTTACTCTGTGGAAACTAGGTGGTTCCCTTAACTATTTGTCGACCTATCTTATTGTGTGGTCTATTCTTTCACATCTTCTCATGGATACTTTGTGTAGCCTTTGTTGCCAGTTCTCTAAACCACTATCTAAGTATGTTGCACATGAAGTAATTCTCTGCCAACTGAATATTTTGTTTTCAATTGGGTTTACGTAATCCTCATAATGTGTCATTGAATAAATCCATAAGTGTGGACACAAACCGATCTCCCTAGATCCACCTGGATCTAGAACAAAACAGGACAGAATGATACACTTTCCCTAGATCTAGACTATTGAATGAACTAAGAGACTAGGATCATGCACATACCTTATGAATGCTTTCCTTAGGTCTCTGTTGTTCCAAGCTTCGCTCCAACACTCTTGTGTCGTTCAGATCATAACAGTACAAACCAATCGAAGTGAAAGCAAATCAATATATTCAATAGCTAGTCTATACATATGATCAATGAGTTATGTAATAAAGAGACATCATCTTTATGGGAAAGAAACACATTACTGTATTATATTAAATGTGAAAGAGAGATTACAACCATTGCCTTGATGTCGTAAGGTCCCTTCAACCTGTCCTTCGTTCCCCACACACTTCTTGCTCCAAGGATTCTGAAACCATAGATCTGATAGCTACTCACAATCTATCTTGACAAAGCAAATCTCAAAGCCGCTCTAATCAAGCTAATAATTCCAAGCCAAAGAACCCCTTCTCCATGAGAGCTCCTCTCCTTTTATAAGTTGAAGAGGATAAGGTGAGGAGGTTAGGATGATCCCACTAAATCATGAAAGCGAGTAAGATCCAAACCATTCGGATGCCACCTCACCATGGAAGTTTCTCCTTCTAGAATATTCGAGAAAACACTAGTTTTTCCCACGTGCTGGAATTCTCGCACCCTAGCTATAGTGCAACCTGCGAACTATTTGCACCCTGGCTATAGTGCAACCTGTGAGAATTGGTCATTCTCGCACTCTGCCTATATAGCAACCTGCGAACTTCCCTTTTTATAATGTTTTTACAAAGGAGAATCCAACATTTTCTCTCAGGAAAAGTTCTTCTGCCTTCCTTCTTTAGGAACTCAGGCCATTGACCCCTCTGAAGGCAAAAGATATGTTTACATCATTAACGATCATAGGGATGACGAAAATAATGTGTAACATCGTGCGTAGTTGTTCCGTACAACTAGCTAATTTCCTCTAAGTCTAAGCGAGTACGTTCTACAAACCTTTCCCCTTCTGATGGGTCTAATGGTGCAATGACCCTGTATTCCCTTGACTTGAATGTCATTTTTCTTGTCTTTAAGTTAATTATGGCATGGTTGTCAATTTCCCAATCCAAACCAATCAATGCTGGATATGGGGTTGTGTTGTCCACTATTTCAATGACTTCAAAATCTGCTTTAGTGCGCACTCCATCCAGGTCTATTGTTTCTCCTTTCAATCTACTGATTGGTAGGACTCTTTGTTGGTTTGCTACTTTCAGTTGAACAGGTGAATATCTAGTGTGGGCTCTCCCATGCATTGCCATGTCTTTTTTGGTAATACATTAACTTCATATCCTAGGTCTAGTATGATATCTCCTATGTTGAAATCTCTAATATTGGCATTCAGTCTGAACTCCCTACTCGTTCTTCTCCTTGTATGTAGGTGATTGACTGTATTTTGTTCTAGTTTTTCTTTTGTCTCGATGCTACATTTTTCTAGTATGTTTTACAATATTTTCACAGATGATGGATCATTTAATACTTTTACACATGATTGCAAAAATCCTTTGATTGTACTTACCTATCCCATGGATTGCATTTTGTTGGTATGATCTAATAGCAGAGGCATCTCGTACTCTGGTGCTTCCTTGATTTTCTGCTTAGTTGAAGTCGATGCCTTGTATTCCTTATGAAACTCTTGTCTTGCTTGCTTAAATATCTCCTTCTCCTTCTGTGCATCGAACTGCTTCCTTGGTACAATGTTCTTCTTCACCCACTAGTTTTGTATTGGTTCTTGTCAGACTGTATCGTTTCTTGTTTTAGCTCCTCCACGAGTAATGAAGTTGATGTTCCATCCTTATCCCTTGTTTCGGCTAAGATCCATTGAACATTTTGGTTGTTTTGGTTTCTCTTTTCCTGAATCTTTACTAATAGTGTCGGACATTCTTCTGTATCATGGTCTAATGCGTGAAAATAGATACACGTTGCTGGTGGAAGCAGACATTCCCTTGCATAATGTCCCAGTTGTTGAAAATTGTGACATATGACTGGTCCTCAACCTCATCAACGAGATTCTCATGCTCGTCCTCCACCTCTATAGCCTGCTCGATCTCCAATCGACATGTTATATAGAGGCATCTGATCATACTTTGCGGTATTGTACTGAGGTTGTGTTGTGTTGTATTGTGGTTGTGCGTTATTATATGGTTGCTACACATTATTATACTGTTGTTTTGTAATTTTGTATGGAGTTGGAATTTGATTAAACTGTGGTGTGGATTTCCCAATCATCATTTCTACCTGCACTCTATATGCATCTGATGTCCTCTCTCATCAACTCCATAGTTCTACAATCTTTGTCGTTGTGACCCACTAACTTGAAAAGGGTGCAATAGCAAATCTTTGTGACTGTCTGGTATGTCTGCATCATCAAGCAGTGATATGGATCGTGACCTGGTTTCCTTCACATTTCACACCATAATCCTCATGTTGGTAACGTATTTGGAATTCCTGTTTCTATATACTATGCGAATGTTGGACATTCATTCTTGTGGTGTCCTTTCGTCCTTCATGTGGTACACCAAACAACTTCTCATTTATCCTTATTCTTATTCTAGTTGAGTTGTAATGTTAAGTTCTTCAAATCCTCTGTTAGTTCTTCGATAGCTATATATGTCTATTGATACTAGTTTTCTTCTAGTTGCAAGGCTTCCTGCATAGCCTCTGCCTGTGCCTAAAATTTTTGTTTTCAGAGTGGATATTTTAAGTGTGGTAAGAGTGAATTGATGAATAGGCATCTATGTTGCATATCATTCATGATATATTTCAACTTCCCCTTCAGTCGCTTGAATATTTGGTCAATCTGCCATACGAATTCTCCCGGTTTTTGTCTAATTTCAATCATCTCATTCATGTACTAATCTTCTAAACTCGGCTTGTAGAACTCGTTTATCAGTAGTTTCTTGATGTTCACAATTATTCTGGTTGTCCCTAGTGGATTTTTCGTAGATAAACTCATATACCAATCTAGTGCACGATCCCTTAGTGTAATCACTAGTTGTGCCAGTTTAGTGTCTTCGTTTGTGATTTGTTTTTCTTCCCAAAACTTCTCACAGATGAACAAATGTTTTTCCGGGTCCTCTGATGCTTCTCCTTTAAATTCAGGTAACATGATGGTGGGATTGTGTCCTTCCATTCTAAATTTTGAACTATTACCTCCACACAATGTAGATACCTAGCTAGTGCTTCCTGAACTGGTTCCTCCAATTGTTTCTCCTTGTGTAGATGTACTTCCTGTTATCTGACTACTTCTGAACTTCGATTGTCTAAACAGTGGTGTTCTCTTTGGTGTATTAGTCACACATGGGTTTTTTGGGTTCCACATTGACATTAATATGGATAGGATTGTTTCCTTCTCTTCCCGTTCTTGGACCTCTCGTCTTCCTATAATATGTTGCATGCAGGATTTCCTCAATATTCTCTATAGCCCAGAGATCCTCTACCTCTTCCTCATCACTTTCCAAGCCTTCCCTCATGGCTATGACTCTCTTCTTGGTATTTAACTTGTATTGGTAGGGTACTCCACTACGCATATTCCAAGTTGTGTCCAAGATACACCTGATCTAGTCGTCATCCATCATGATCGAGTCCAAGGGTTCCTCCTTCATTCCCTTATCCTTTCCTCCTTCCATTTCTTCTCTTCCTATCAGTGCTTCCCCCCTTCCCCCATGCACGTAGGGAAGTTTAGTTGTCTGACTCCATTTTCATTACAACTTTATTGTATAGCAATATATTAATTGAAATATACAACGCTCTAATGTACCTTCCTCGAGGTTCGCATATAAACTTGTTGACGGGCGAAAACGACCGTCCGTCAATTAAGAGAGTGGAACAGGTCCGGGGTTGTCTAATAACCCAAGCCGTTTGGAATGAACCACCCTGACGAGTTTAACGGCTTCGTTGGCCGCCCTAAGGTCTCGTATGGAAACCAAAGAGAAATGATTTGAGCTAATAAATCTAAAGGGAAACTAGAAACTAATAAAACAAAGACAAAGAACTAAACTATTAATGGAAACTAGAAACTAATAAAGCAACATAAACTAACTACACTAATCTAACTAGAAATTACTAACTACTTATATATATTCAAGATACTAACTATGATTATAATAACTCAAATCAACTACCTAATTATCAGCTATGATGTTCCTTATTCACAAATATACAATATGGACAAACTACAGATTTGATTAAAACCTGCAAAACTCATGTGATTGCTGCCCTGAGACAGCCAAGGGTCTCTTTTTTTATTTTTGTATTTATGAAAAATAAATAAAGCTAACTGAAATTCAACAATCTAATATATATTTCTGAAATTAAACGATCTAATATTAAGATTATATCTATATTAAATTACTTAATGAAAACAGTAAACTACACTAATTAACCTGGAAACGCTCCAGGTCTGTCCTGTGTATGATTGCTTCTTAAGCTGATTGGAGGAAGAAATTCACACCATTTATCCCTCAAGCTTCTCGCAAAGGATCAGCTATAAAGCTTCCTGAAGTATGTTGCAGGACAAACAAAACATAAAAGAAATCATAACAATTTTCTGATTATAAATTCCTGCAAAAGGGAAACCTATTGTGCAGCAAATTTATATATTACAATTCAATTCATGAAGAAGACAAAGCTATCATCCACAAACAGAATCTACAACTGTTATGTCTTTTAACTATTTGGAAGAGACAAGATATAGATAACAGAAATAAAATCATATCACTTGAATTTGATTTAGATAGCAAAGTAATACTAAACCATAAACAATATGATATACAAAACATGGAACAAAGTGTTGATATATTGAAAAGCAAAAGCTATGACAAGACACCAGTTCTGCTCCAATTTGAATCAAAATTCTATATCCTGGTTCTCCCCCAACTGAGGATGATTGATTATTACAAAACCATAGGTTTATATAGGTTTCTCACAAGGTAAAACATCCTTGTGAATAAATTCAAATAAGTTTACACAATCTGGGAATAATCCCAAAATCCCTTAAACTAAGTAACTAAAAATGAAAATGAAATCATTAAGATATCTTCCAACTGCTCCTCATATCCATTACCAATTCGAATTTGCCTGTATTAGACACAAAGATCAAGTTAGAGGAGTATTTTATTAAGAAAATAATAAAAAAATGACTTCCATAGACTCAGCTACAGAATCTTCTAATTCTGTAGCTGGTCTAGAATAGTAAACAGGACCAGATATATAATCAAATCGAATCGAATCAAATGATCTTTTAATAATCAAACGGTTCAATAAAAATAATCCTTTAAATCAAACCAAATCAAACAAGATACAATCGGGACTGAGTAGAAGTGCTCTGTTTTCCAATTAACATAAGATTGAATCAAATCTTAACAAAACTGTTTCATGAATATAATCGATGATAAACCAAATCGTATGAGATACAATTGTTAACGATTTGCATAGGATTCATATCGTTAAATTCACTGCCAATATAGAAAGCTTGTCATGATTTCATGCGTAACTATATCCATAAAATCCAGTCACGGGATTCATTCGCTGGGTTTCAAACATTTCACAGGTATAACCGAAAACAATGGTTATCATTTACCAATTTTAATCACAACAGTAGATATCTCTTAATTACAAACACGATGCGCAAATAACTTCCATTGTAATCGGATGAAACCATATTGACTCAGAAATCTTCACACAGTCAATGGACAGAGACGCAATAAAATCGACATAATTCATGAACTGGGCAATAACCGACACCAATCAATGTAATTATAGAAGTGCTTTCTGAACAGAATTCAATCAAACAAATAATGAGAATCGAATTAGTTGCAAATCATATATGTATAATTGGAACAGCATCAGATTTGGTCGCAAGATGTTGAAAGAAAATTTAACCCATTTATCAATTACATTCAGATAAAACATAACCAATTCCAATCGTAGCATTGGCTATATCACAAAATCAGCCTATTTTAAACAACTTCACTTATCATCAGGGCATTCAACTGCAGTTAAATTTGAACAATCATATCTACTTGACGATCCATCGAATCGAAAACAAATCCAACCGAATCTTAAACCATAACAAAATTATGTACAACGGAGAATGCCTATGTAACAGAGCAAGTGAAATATGTACACAGAGTATAATATAAATGAGTAGAGATTATACCATCACAGTTTCTGAAACTATGTCAATTTTGAATTGACAATAGCGGTAGCAGATTCGACATTCTTGAACAGGATTGACCCAGCAGTTCATTGCTTCTTATCATTGGGTTGGACCTTTGCCTTCTGACCAGTGAGCTTTGCCACTTAGCTTTCCAAATCATGGATTCTGGACTATAACATAGGTACATCCAAGTAATATATCTCTAACCACAGTCCACGCTGATCACAAGGTGCAACAACATTTTGAACAGAAGGGGGTTTTGATGATTCCCCGAGGGTTTCATGGGATGGTTTAATACCAGGAAAATCAGGGTTATCCCGTAGATAGGGAGGTAAGTTTTTAACGAAATCGTAAGGAGGTTTGTTACACAAGCCCTCGGAGTAAGGATACTCCTCGGCGAGAAATCGTTCCACTTCAGAATCCGAGTCTTCGCTGACCGCGATAGGCTCTAATTTAACAGGAGGCTTGGGTTTATTCCTCGCCATGCGCGAGATCAGTCTTGTATTTTTATTGCCTTGAGCATTAGTACCAGTCTTAGGTTTTGGCTTTCTGGTCGTGGGTTTATCCACTTCAGCTCGCTTAGTCACAGCCATAGGTAAACTTGTAGGTGGGTCAGGTTCAGGTTTAGGTAGTAAAATATTATAAGGCACAGGGGTAGACTTGGTCTCGGTTACCACGGGCTTGTCAACTTGTGGAGGGTCCAACTCTTAGAAATGATTCCGGCTGAGGAAATCATCCCAACAATCACCATGCAACCTTAACTCGTAAACCACTATCAACTTAATCAAACCTAAATGAAAAAGGCTGGTGTCAGCTTGGATACGCTTGTATCTTTTAGCCATTTTGAATAAGATTCGATGCAAATAATGGGGCATACTGAGCTCAAAACCCATAAACACCATTAATAAACACAGGTGAAACAGGAAGACGAAACCATACCTGCCTTCACACGTAACGAATTGCTTGATAATCATCAAGAGATCATACCAGCAGGGTTTCAACATCTTCGCAGGCAAACCTCTGTCACATGAGTCCACTGTCCGAGACTGAAATAACAATGTCCACGGGACATCGTCAACCTTGCAGTTTTTAGACCATTTTTGTCCCATAACAGGCAAGCTAGTTGCCGAGCTGAGGAATTTTTCAATGATTTCAAGCTGGACATCTCCAACTTTGTCTTGGCAGCCATCAAACGACAATGCAAATTGTGGAGCCACAATGATGTTGTAACCATCAAACTTCCTTATAAAAGCCAGCCACCCGAACTCTTTCAAGTCGTTAAACGCACCACCAAACATCAACAGGGCCTGGCACCCATTGGGATCTGCCCTTACGACAGGAGCCATGGCATCGGTACATGGTAGGGTTTGAGATAAACAAACAAAGCACAGGGTCAAAAACGATAGGGTTTAACCAATTCAACGCTCAAAGATGCATGAATTAACTACATGCGTGCGAAGGTGGTGGGATTACCACCGCCACGCATTGTATTAATGACCATGTACAGTGTTGTTACAATCACAATTACTTAAACCATTTGTATCGGCCAACAAATAGGTGAATCATCATATCAACGTGCCATTCATCCAAATCAGAACCACCACCATAAGTGATAATCATGTGCCAAGTGTTAAATCCAAATCAACACTAAGTTCAACATTAACCACGATCTATCGTTTCATTCAAACGTACCAAACCAATGTTAATTAAATCAAATCAATACACAGTTCGTTCCATGTGATATCAAACTCACAAAACAATGTATCGAGCAAGGGTTCAAACCATAAAATCGAAAATCCCAAAGGTTGATCAATGCGCCTTGCAAAACTCAAACCATTTCAAACTTATGATATCAAACTTATAGCATTGCCAATGTGTTTTTAGCATAATCAAAGTGTAAAACATTGCAACTAATGTCCATATGAAAATGATAGGTCAAGAATCATGTCATATATAAAACCAAAAGGAATTATGACTTTTATGTCATCAAACATAACTCATAACTTAATATTTTCAATACTTTATCAAAAACCAAGTTGCGCAATTAAAGTGCATAGATATAGTTTGAAGAAACTTTTGCAACGATGTGATAAACCAATGGTCAAGTGTTTTTCAGTAAATCAATAAAAAATGTCAACAGTCAGAGCAACGAAAGAGGTGTTTTCACACTTTCAGTTGTGAAAACTGTAGCGAAACCAAAATGCAATCGTCGCAAAGATGAAACAAATGTCTAGAAGCACAATGTGACAATGACTTGTCGTTTAGAAGACAAGGGGTGTAGGTAGCTTTTTAGGGAAAAATAAAAAATGTAATTGGCTGCCAACAATGGCGACATGCTGGGCGAAGAAGTTATCTCTGTCATAAGAAATGAATTCAGGACTAGACAGCAAAGAAAAATTTCAACTCAAAACAACAACCGAAAATTGTACTACATCATCATCAACTATCTTTTCCAGCGATGTTTTAAAAGATGCAAACTAATAACAGTCTTAAAGATTTGCAAGTCATGATTTTTATGATAAAATCTTCAATACTGTTGGCATGGCCACTGCTGCCAGCAGGCGTCCATAGCCTCGACAGGGTTGCCATTTAACCCACTCGGACGTCTTTATCCTGTCAAGAAGCTCTAGATTAGAATAAAGGACATTAAAAGAGGTTTCTTGTAATTTTACAGATTTTCATTTACCCAACATTGCTTCGCTGCCAGCGAGCCTGTTCAGTACCCCGACGAAGTTGTCTTGGCGCCATGCTTGCATTTACCCGCTGCCAGCGGACCTGTTCAATATCCCGGCGGGTTTACAAACACTTCCCACAACTCATATTTTTATTTTGTTTTTCTTTTATAAATAGCTGAGCGGGGTGACGCTGAAAAATCTTAATATTTCATCATATTTTTAGACCTCATCAAAATTTTGTAATACTGTCCTTGATTCAGCTCTAGAAATGTTTTATTTCTAAAACAACTTGCTATGACAGGGAGACATCCTTTTGAGTCATTCCTTTACGGAAAAGGGACAGCATAAAAAGGTAAAGATAACCATGACAAACTTCACTTAGAGATTGAAATTAGTAAACTTCTTTCAAACAACATTTTCCAATATCATTTTCAGAAATACCTATTACTAATGTTTGTACAATCTTTCAGGAGTTATTTCAGCGAAGAGATTTTTCTATGATCTATGTCTGAATGACTCAGTGTATAAGCATGCATATGTTTCAAACACACAAAAACACACCAAACTGATCAATCAAATCCAAATCATAAAACGAAAACAAAGGCAAAAAATGAAAACAAAGAAATATTTACATAATATACAAGGATAAAAATCAAGCAAGGTATCTCTTTAGGACTTGGCCATTCACCGGGTAGGTGTCAAGCTGTCCTTCAAGACTTTGCAAATGAAAGGAACTAGGACCCAACTTTTCAGCAATCATGAATGGCCCAAGCCACAAATTTTGAAATTTAGTATGTTCTCCCTTTCCTTCGTGTGATTTGTTGCACTTTAAGACGAGATCGCCTACTTCAAAATTTCTATCAGAAGCAGAATTAGAATAGAACCAGCTTTTAATCAGTTGTTGATGTTGATCAAGTTTATGCTTGGCTTGGGTTCTTACTTCTTCTAATTTCATCAAAGCATTGATACAGCTTCCTAAAGAGGAACATTCTTCTTCTTGAACCTTTTGTGACAATTGGAGCAAAGGAAGAAGAATATGAGGCGGCAAAATGGCTTCTCTGCCATAAACAAGGAAGAAGGGGGAGTTACCTATAGTAGCTTTGGGTGTCACCCTATCAGCCCATAATGCATTCAGCAGTGCGTTGTGCCATTTCTTTTGATTTTCAGTCACAGTTCTCTTGATAATCTTGATCAAGTTCTTGTTTGTTGACTCTACTAGGCCATTACCCTGAGGGTAGTAATTAGCGGAGTACTTCAGCTTTATTCCTTTTTCCAAGGTGAACTCACTCATTTCAAGAGAAGAAAAGTATGAAGCGTTATCGAAGACTAGACAATCAGGTATGCCAAAACGGGTAATGATATGCGAGTTCAAAAAGGCGATCACCTGACTTGTGTTCATAGTTTTTAGCGCGGTGGCTTCAGACCATCGGGTAAAGTAATCAGTGGCTGTCACAATGTATTTGTGCTGTTGTGAGGATGGAGGGTTAATAGGACCGATGATATCAAGGCCCCATTGCTAGAAAGGAGAATCGACTGTAACGGGTTGCAAGGGAAAGGCTGGTTTTTGCAATCGCCCTGACGCTTTCTGACAAATAATACATTTTTGGCACAAGGCGTGAGTGTCTCTAAAAAGTGTTGGCCAGTAATAACCGTCTCTTAAGACTTTATGAGCAGTGGTATCACCACCGAAGTGACCACCAACTTCTCCTGCATGGAACTCAAGCAAAACTTTCTCTACTTCGTCCTTTTCGAGACAACGCATCAGTACGCCATCAAAATTCTGACGAAACAGTATACCGTTAACTAGATGAAAGGAGGCAGAATTGAGTCTCAACGCTCTTCTTTTGGCAGGGTTAAGGTGACGAGGTGTTGATCCATGTTGAAGACAATGTCTAATTTCGTCGTACCAAGGACTTGCGAGGTTTTGTGTACAACAGATCATACTCCGATCGCATTGTTCAAGGAATGATGTATCACTATCTTCTTGTTGTTCAGTTTCTGAATCAACTACCAATTTACACAACCCTTGGCCTCTCACGATCTGGGCTGGAGTGATTTCTAGGTCAAACTCTTGCAAGGAGGTGACCTAGTTGGCTCTTTTCTCTCCTAACTCCTTTTGCACTAACAAGTTCCTAACTGCAGGGTAAGGAACAATGACCTTGGTTCTTGACTTCAGAAGATAAGACCAGAAATGCTTAACTTCCTTGAAGACAGCGTAGGCTTGCCGGTCGACCGCTGGGTAGTTAAGTTCAGCGCCTTTGAAAGCGGAGCTCATAAAAGCGATGGGTACTTCGTTGTTCTCAGCATTCTTATGGGTTAGAACTACGGCATAGGAACGATCAGAGGAGAAAGTATAGAGTGTAAAGTCTTGAGAGAAATCAGGACTCATGAGAGACGGAGCATCAATTATAGCCTTCTTTATATCGTTAAAATCTTGGTTTTCAGTGGGTCCCCAATGATATTGGATGTCCTTCTTAATCAGGTTCTGGAGGGGCCTGACCATTTCGGAGAAACTGGGGACAAACCTTCTCACGAAATTAATCTAGCCAAGGAAGGACTGCATGGATTTCTTGGAGGTAGGTAGAGGAAGTTTAGTGATGAATTGGGTCCTCTCAGGGTCAATAATCATTCCATCGCTAGACACAATAAATCCTAGTAGCTTACCTTGTTCTACTGCAAAGATGGACTTCTTTGGGTTCAAGGAGATGTCGAATTTGCGACATCGTAGTAGAACGGCTCGTAGGTGAGCTAGATGATCGTCTTTGTTCTTGGAGTAAATGGTCACATCGTCTAGGTAGACTACCACAGAGTGATTGATCAAGCCTCGGAAAGAAATATCCATTGCTCTCTGAAAGGTATCACCGGCATTAATCAATCCAAAGGGCATTTTGCGATAAGCATAAGTGCCCCACGGGGTACGGAAGGTAGTTTTCAATTGGTCTGACGGAGACATTAAGACTTGGTTGTATCCAGAGAAACTATCCAATAAGGATAGCCTCTCGGAACCAGATACTTGTTGAAGTATCTGTTCCATGGGAGGGACAGGATAATTATCTTTATCAAACGCTTTGTTGAGGTTTCGGAAATCGACACAAAGTCGAATTTCCCCATTTTTCTTCCGCACCGGGACGAGGTTGGATACCCATTGAGTATGTCTAACAGGAAAAATTATTTTAGTACCTAGGAGTTTATTCAATTCTTTTTGTACGGTCGGTTCTAATTTAGGATGCATTTTCCTCAGTTTCTGTTGGAAAGGCAAGGTTTGGGGCTTCATTGGGATAACATGCTGTATAATGTTAGGGTCGAATGTCTTAAGATCTTCATAAGTCCATGCGAAGACATCCTTAAACTCTTTAAATAATTTAACAAAAGCAACTTTTTCTTGTTTAGAACATCCCAAGCCTAAATTGATACACTGAGGGTTTTCACTAGTTCCTAGATTGAATTTTTCATAAGACAGCGAGGAACTGTTGGTTTTACAATTGATCATTTTTTTGAATTTATCTTCAAAATCATAAAATTTTTCTAATCTAGCAACAGATTTGGGTATGGAATTTACCACGTCTGATTGAACTTCAGGAGGTTTTGAATTAGGTATTACCGTAAAGTCATGCAAATTATCATCATGCATTTGTTCATCTATCAAATCTCCTTGGAAGGTTTCCCCCATGTGCAGAAAGTTAATGATATGCTGATCATCATCAAATACTCTCCAGTTCGTGATGTTATCTGGAACATATGGTTGAAACAACAGCTCCACGGAGAATGCGTTTGGAGATAAGCCTTCTGCAGGAAGAAGTTTAGAGGCAACATTAGCAAGTAGATCTGCTTTGGTATTACTTGATCTAGGAATGGAATTTATATTAAAAGCAGAAAATTCATTTATTAAACTCCATACCTTGGATTGGTAACATTTGAGATGCGGGGTAAGACAATGTATAGAATTTCTCACCTGCCTGACCACTATCTCTGAGTCGCCAAATACAACTAGATTTTGAATGTGCATGTCTAAGGCTTTTCTGAGACCTTGTAGTAAAGCCTCGTATTCTGAAACATTGTTAGTACATTCAAATTCTAATCTACAAGCCAATAACGTTTTGTTACCTGTCGGATCAATGATGATGTAGCCTGCACCAGCTCCTTCTTTAGACTTGGAACCGTCGAAGTATAAGGACCAAATTTGATTTTCATCGGGCTCACAGGGCTGTTGGATAGAAGATGTTGGTTGCGTATATGCTTTGACCTCGGATTGTTGTTGTAAATTGTTGATAGGTGAAACTTCAGCCATGAAGTTTCCGAAGTAGGTGTCCATTCCTTGTACTTTAGGCGAATCCGCCAAAGGAGTATATGGTTCATTGGGGTCATTCAAGTCTGTGACCGTGAACTTGAGGTAACGCTCACGGTTCACCCTGATCTTGTTGGGCTTGCCGTTTTCCGAAAGCCATAGGTGAGACCAGTCTTTTGCGAAGTAACCGTGCAGCTGTTCTGACCAGTCCCTGCTCAAAAACATACCATACACTTCTGGAATATCAACCACAATTATATCGATGACTTGATGAACCTTCGGGTTAGACGATAATCTAATCAATACATTTTTCAATTCGCCTATAACTTTAACATCTGTTCTATCAAGCTGTATGATTTTCAAAGAAGATGGTTCTACTTCGGCATTAATCTTTTGGTAGACTGACCAAGGCATCAAGTTTGATGACGCACCTGAGTCAACCATACAGTTATGCACATTTCTGTTGAAGATTTCGAAAGTTAAAAGAAAAGGAGGTAAATTCTTGCGAGTGTTTAAAGTAGTAGCTTTTGGTTTCTTACTCGCATTTTCTAAGACTACCTTATCTGAATCATTTACACTATTTACATTGTTATTTACATTATTTACATTTGGTACAGGAAGGCTTCCTTTATCTTGAGGATCCAGATTTTTTTTTGTGGAAGTCTTCTGTGGGACTTTGCTTTGCACAACCTTATTACCGTTTGAATTACCATTCTTGCCATTATCTGAAATATTTTGCAACATTTTCTGTAACAAAAACGGAAATTTCAACAACTCAAAAATATAGATGTTAGCCCGTAATTTCTTAAGGTATTCAACAACATCATAATCTATTTTAGGGCTAGCATTACTTTGCTTAGTTTCAACTGATTCCGAAGGCTTTGAAGGTATAGTTGTGGTGTTATTGACAGGAGGTCTATTTGCAGTCTTGCTCCGAGTATTGTAAGGGTGCACAGTCTCAAAATTAGCTTGGAAGATACTATTAGAGAGGTGACCAAAGATATTTGGAGAAGACTCTTCTTCTTGGGTTGTTTCCTGTTCGACTTCCTCTTAAGGGATTTCAGGA
>JASDQU010371413.1:19800-42544 GCA_032191745.1 Picea mariana | reverse complement strand
TGACTTTTGGCGCTTCATCTCCTAGGATTAGGTTTTTGGATGTCTAGGACTTTTGGCATTCCCATCTATTGTAAAAAGGCCTTTCGAGCCTCATTGTAACCATCTTCTTGCGAATGCGAGTAGCCGTCACATCTCTTCTCAGAGATAAGCTGCCACCATTCTAGCAAGTCTTTCACTCTGTATTTTACAGTCTCTGTACATTTATTTCATTAATAGAAATCGTGTATTACTGTATCTCTGTGTTTATGGTTGCATCTCTGATATATTTCTGTTATATTATTGGATATACGTGATATCTTTGCACATTTCTTGATTATATCTCCGCTCTCATTTCGTGCCGAAAATAATCCGGATCATTAAGTGACCTAAAGGATGAAAGTATAAATAAGATAGCAATGGTCTCTTGTAGATCATCCTTTTTGTGGATCAATGGAGAGCTTCTTGTGGGAATATATTTTGGAGTATTGATGGAGAGCTTCTTGTGAGAGCTTCTTGAGCATTTTTGCTATGGAACACTTGAGGATATTGAATATCTATAGGTGACTGGAGTAACCAAGGATATATAAGCTGAAATGCTGAGGAAAGTGAAGAAAATATGGCCGAAATGCAAGGAAGGATAAATTCTTTTGATGGTTCTTTCTAAGGTATGTTATTTACAGGTCATCTCACCATTTTATCTATAACTTTTTTTCTATAAGGATTTAGATCTCAAAATTGCTATGAAAGTGAGAAAACATATCCAAGTATCTGTGGTTAAAAATTCATCTTGTGGGTCATTGTAGTTTGGGATTTACACTCCGTGGAAAACAGGGTTTGTGGCTAGTCCTGAAACTAGTCAAAATCAGGGGTTTCGGGTAAAAACTTCATAACTTCTTCATAATAGATCCAAATTCAGTGAGACTAATTGTGTTGGTTATATTAAATTCTTTAGTATTCTATATAATATTTTTATATCTATTCATTAAATATTTTTTGCGGGGCACTCTCTACAAGGTCGCTCTCTAGAATAAGCCAGAATTCAACAAGGTATGCCATTTTTTCTATAACTCCTTTTATGAGAGGTTACAAGTAGTTACACTTGTAGGAATTACATAAAACACACTGAAGAACATTGTGTATCAGTTTCAGATATTTATTCAGTACAGGTACAAAGTTATGATTATTTCAAGTTAGGGTTGTTGACTAATCTAAAACTAGTCATGGTTGAGACAAGCAGTTGATGAGTTGGCACATACATGAGGTTTATAGTTGATGATGTTGGTACATATTGACGAGTCATTGTTTATGAGTGGTTTACACATGATTGGTATATACTTTTTACATGGTTGGATGCACTTGTTTATGGTACAGGTTGATTACAGGTTATTTGGCACAGGTTGGTGCATGATTGATGCTCTTGTTTATGGTACAGATTGATATATGTTGAGCATTGTTTCCTCATATCAGTTGGTGCTGAGAATGAAAGATAAGTCTTGCATATAGAGCTGGTGCTCTTGTAGAGTTGTACTCTATTCATTTGTTGCTGATAAACCCCAAGGATTGTAGTCCGTAATAAAAAGAAAATTGTACATACATCTTGTGTTCTTTGTGTTCATTGTGGTGATGACTTGTTGATGATATATTGCTGATTTATGTTGTTGATATGTGCTCACATCTAACTGGTTATAAATGAAAACAATGGGTAATGAATAAATTTTGAATGCTAATTGATGAGTTTTTGTGCAAGAGGGAAGTTTTGGGAAAAAGAGCCCCACACTCATTCACCCCCCCTCTAAGTGTGGTAGGTGTGTTCAACAACTGCTCTATTTGTATCGGGGTCTACTCTAACTATCAAATCTAGTTAGTTATGTGGTTATCCTTCAACCTTAATATCCACTCCTGCAATAAGTGTGGAAAGTCACAGAAAAAGACTTCATGCTGATCAATAAAAATGTATTTCTCAAGATATTTGTGGGGTTTTATTCTAGGGTTTTGTTGTCTTTCTATGAAAAATCCAAATCTTTTGTTCTTAACCAGCTTCTGATCTCTGCTTTTGTGGGATTCCACGATATCAACATTCCCTTCTAATGGCTCAATGATTTCTTCTTTTCTTTACTCTTCTCTTGCTCAACTTATCCCATCTATTCAATCCTCTCATGTTCCTATCAATGGCAACAGAACCATTTTTTGGTTACTATTCTATTTTGTCTGAATTCATTTTGAGAGACCCAGGGTTCATGTATGTTTGGGGTTACAACAAATCCTCTAAAAATATCGTCCCTCCTGGTAAACTAGAAGGAAACATAGTGCAAAAAGTGCCCTATTCTGTCTCACCCAAGATAGTCTTAATGGGTGGCTGTAATACTCAGGTTTTTACAGCCTAGGATTGAGTGCGAGATATGAGAACTATATATTGAACCGCTATTATAATTTGTAACCACAATGTACTATTATTTGCGAATACACGAGAAATATAACAACTCATTCATTAAACATAACAATAACTATTGAAGACAATAAATATATGCATGCATTCATCACATAACACATATGTTACCGTGGTTCACCCCCTCCTGGGATACGTCCACAAATATCTGGCTCTTGGCTCTTTTATTATGGTATTTCCAGATCTACAACATTGCACACATTACAATTCTTCTCAGTTGGGTTAGATCTATATGAGGTGGACTAGATCACACCAGGCTCCTCAGTGTGCAATCTAACCTTCAATATCTACCCTCCCTAGTCCTCTCTAGCTCAAAAACTTACAAAATTAGGTCATACATCAAACTATTACACATATTGACTTACTACAACAACTCTCTCTACAATAATGACTTATCTCTAGAAACGAATCTGACTCTATTTATGATACCTATGTATCTATTTTATATGTTTATGGCTCTTCAGCCATTACAATACATTACCAAAACCCCAACCCTACCATCGTTAGGTATTCCTTGCATGCATGCGTGTTGTTCTTCCTTCCAGCTGTCGCTTTCCTCGTGCATGCTTTCTTTCCCAAAATCACCTTTCTTTTCTTCTTTGTCCTGCTTCCAACTAGGACCTATGCCTGTAATAATGCCATTTGCATTCTTCCCTTCTGTGTGTCAAAGGCTGATAAAATACTGTGTTGAGCAGTAGAGGTCTATTTCCAAAATTAAGAATAATTGTAGAAATGGTTTTAGTCCTCTTCCTATATACTTGAAAATATTTAGTTGATACCTCTTTGACTGAAGGAAAAAATTCCTTCCTTGATATTTTATATTCTTTCTTTTGAGGTGTGGTGGTCTTTGAAGTGGTCATAGACATAGGCTTCTCCTCTACTTCTTGCAAGGTGTTCTCTTCCCATTCATCCTGGTTCATATATCTTTCAATCTCTGGCCTTTGTGTGTGCACATAGGGAGTGGTCTTCTATTTGGTCCTCAGCTCATAAATGATTCCAAATGGGTCATATGACCAAGTGAATCTTAGAGGAAACTTCATTTGTCTCAAGAAGATGTCTACTTCTTCACCTGATTCTCTGCTATTGCAAATGAATGGTCATATCTAGTTTTTGATTCTGAATTGGGATTTCTTCTTGGCTGCTACAAAATGAATTTCATCTGAATTTATCATCTTCCTTATGTAATTCAATGCAAAAATCCTCATTGGGAGGTATTTAGGCAATTTGTATGGTGGTATCTCACATCCATGCACCATGATTTCTGTATAATTCCGGTATAAATACCAGTCACTTGTCTTGGCTTGATCATTTAGGTGTAAAAATTTCTGAATTTCTTCACTAACCTTGGGTTATGTACTGCTACTCATCAAATAAGTAGCTGAATAGATGAACTGATCAATGAAATCTTGGAAATTGTACTCTGTTGAGTTCTTTCTCACTAATGAAGTCCAGAGTATGACTGACTGTGGGCTTCCTTGTTCATTTAGCTTATGGAATGCGAAAGGAAACATGTCTTCTTGATAAAATAGGAACATATAAACTAGAATTGAAGAATATTTGAACATCCCTTCAGTTTGAAACTTGATAAATTTTTCATGAATGCTATCAGCCAGAAATTGACTGAAATTGAACTTCATGGCAACCTTTTCTTCAATAGAAAAAATGGACAAAAAACCTAAAATAGGTTCATCTACCCATTCATCAGAATAATAACCTAAAAAACATGAGAGGATGGAAATAATCTGGTTATCTTTATCTGAGAAAATAAAAGAGAGGTATGGTAGAATTTTCTTGGGAAATTGGGCATCTTCAGGGAGGAAAATCTCAAAAATTTGGGCTCTATGTGGAAAGGTCAATTTCTGATATAATTCGTTTAGGGCTTCGACAGAGAAAGGGGTGGTGGAGTCATGTTTAGGGATCTGTAGCATTTGGTCAATGGTCTCAGGGGTAACTGAAAACACAATTTCACCAGTGGGAGAGGCAATGGCTCTTTGGTTTGGCAGATAATTAACCTAGCATTTGGGGATGAATTCAGGGAAAGGGTAAGTTTGGGAAAAGATGTATAAGGGTAAATTGGACTCCCAGAGTCCAATTTCATCACTTTGATCCATGAAAATGTCTTTCAACCAATAGTGCAATTCGAAAAGATCGAATTTTCACTTCGACTCTGTGACTTTAAGTCTCTGTCTGCCATAGGAATGTGGTCCAGGTCGATTGGAGGGGGAAATCAATGGGTTTTCGTAGGTATCGATAGACTTTCCCTTGGGAGCCATAATTGACAAATTAACAGTGGAATGAGTTGGAAAGGTTGTAATTACTAGGAAATTTTTTCTTGTTGAACGGTGAGAGGTGGCAGTGGTAGTTTGGCAGCTAGCTCGACGTTATATTCATGGGTTCTTAGTCAGAAAAAATTGTAATGGGGGTGAAAACGAGAGTTTTATATGCATAGGGATATCTATTAGGGTGTGGGACCATTACTAGATACCTAACGGTCACTGGGAGGGGTTTAATTGGATAACGGGTATAAAGTGTGGGACAAGTGTCATGCAGGGAGAGGAGAAGTGTTACACATTATTTTCTTCATCCCTATGATCGTTAATGATGTAAACCTTTTGTTGCCTTCAGAGGGGTCAGTGGCCTGAGTCCCTAAAGAAGGAAGGCATAAGAACTTTTCCTGAGAGAAAATGTTGGATTCTCCTTTGTAAAAACCTTATAAAAAGGGAAGTTCCCAGGTTGCTATATAGGCAAGGTGCGAGAATGACCAATTCTTACAGGTTGCACTATAGCCAGGGTGCGGACAATTCGCAGGTTGCACTATAGCTAGGGTGCGAGAATGCCAGCACGTGGGAAAAACGAGCATTTTCTTGAATCTTCTAGAAGGAGAAACTTCCATGGTGAGGTGGCATCCGAATGGTTTGCATCTTACTCGCTTTCATGATTTAGTGGGATCATCCTAACCTCCTCACCTTATTCTCTTCAAATTATAAAAGGAGAGGAGCTCTCATGAAGAAGGGGTTCTTTGGCTTGGAATTATTAGCTTGATTAGAGTGGCTTTGAGATTTTCTTTGTCAAGATAGATTGTGAGTAGCTATCAGATCTATGGTTTCAGAATCCTTGGAGCAAGAAGTGTGTGGGGAACGAAGAACAGTAGGAAGGGACCTTACGACATCAAGGCTCTGGTTGTAAGTTTCTCTTTCAATTAATATGATACAATGATATATTTCTTTCCCATAAAGTGAGATCTACTTTATTACATAATTCCTTGATCATATGTATAGATTAGCTATTGGATATATTATTTGCTTTCACTTTGGTTGGTTTGTGCTGTTTTGATCTTGACTGCACAAGAGCGCTGGAGCGAAGCAAGGAACAACAGAGTCCAAGGACGCGATTACAAGGTACATATCTTATTCTCACTTCCAATTTAATTCAATAGTTAGATCTAGGGAAAGCGGTATATTCTGTCATGTTTTGTTCTAGATCCAGGTGGATCTAGGGAGATCAGTTTGTGTCCGCACTTACGGATTTATCCCAAAACAAAATTGGCGACTCCACATGGGATCAGATTGTTTCCTAGTTAGTCTAGTTTCCCTTGCTTTGATTGCTTGTTTTCTGATCTCTGAGTCTGTGGGAGATCCATCCAGGCTCTCTAGATCTGAGAGTTCTCTCAGAAATTTTACCTTTTTTCAAAATTTTTCTTGTTTATAGGCATTCTCGCACTGTACCCTTTAGTGGCCTGCGAGAATAACTTGGGTTCGCACTCTGGTGTTCAGTCCAGTGCGAACACCTCACAGTCTACCCATGTCTAGCCTATGAGAATACCTAATTCTCACATTGTAATATATTGCTAGCCTACGAACTTGTTTGTGAAAATTTTTGGATTAAGTCTTCTGATGCCCAGTTTTGCTTTGATCAGCTGGATTAAACTTTTGGAGATTATATTGATCTGTTTACAATCTGCTTGACATTCTTTGAGTTGCTTATAGCCATTTTTGCTTTGTTTGGTTTTGAAGGATTAGTCTCTTCCTTTGAGTGTCTTTCAATTACAAAGCATGTGTTTTCTTTAGAATTGTTTAGGGAAAGATCAGATTTCTTCTGAATAGTTCGCTTTAAAAGAAAACTTTTAGTTTGGGTTTCTTTGTTTTAAGAAAGTTCATTATTGATTTTAGTGAAATTTTTGAAACAAAAATATTTAATTTCTTGCTTTATATTAGATTGGGGGCATCCTTGCATTTGAAGTAGTGAAATTGCATGATTGATATTGATGAGTTTAATATATTTTTGGGACATTGTGCGTATGGGAATGATAAAAGTTTTCTCCTTCTCGTAGCATAGATTTTATTGAATTGAAAAGATTGCATCTTCATATCTTTGCATAATTTTTGAGTCGGTCAAAACACCATATTGTCCACACCATCTTCCTTTTGAGTAACAACAGCCATAAAATAAAGCGCTTATAAAAATTGATTAGACATTTTTATATTTTCTGGTAGCACACCTACATTAGATTAGTTGTAGGGATTTGGAATAGGTGTTGAAGATAACTTTCCAAAGTTGCAAACAAACAAAGAATCTTGAGTTAGGGAGCAATTAAACCCACTTATTACATTTTTTCCTGGGAAGCCCTTCTCACACAAGGGTCAAGCACTAGGTCGCATTGAGACTGGCAGAGTTACTCACCCTGCTTTTTCGGTCTTAGTGTAGAGATTGCGCGTATTATGGGGGTCGCTTGAGAGGTATACCCACAATGATGAGTGGAAGCCTTTCAAGTTGATTTCGGGCTAGATACCCTGCCTTTGCGCGTGGATCGGACTGTCGATTGTTTCCCCAGGATTTATTGTTGTTCTGGTAACCTTAGTGGCCTATCTTTCTAGGTTCTTTACATGAGGTGACTATGGAGGGGCAAGTCTTCATGGTACCTGGAATTGACGTTGGCCAAACTCACTCGGGCTCCTTGGAGGGTATGCCCACGATTATGTGTGGGAGCTTGCACCAGGGTGTAAGTCCGTTAAGCAGGTCGTCAATGTAACTTTTCCACCCGCTCTATCTTATCCCCTTCTTACTTTGTTCCCGCGACGTTGGATTTCATCACCAACTAGTGCGTTCATTGTGAGAAGGTTTTGTTTGTTTGCTTGCTTCCTAGATTTTTAGCATGTGCTGTTTGTTTTTCCTAGTGGACTCTAGATTGGATTTTTGTTTTTCATGGCGTCAGTCCCCGCAATGACCAATGAAGGAACCTCTGCTTCAGAGGAACCTTTTGTTTTTCCTTCTTATGGAAACATTGGTCCTCCTCACATCACTACTTTGAGCCTTCCAGGTCTCACGATTGGATTGCCAGTGTGTTTGTTTTTTACTCAGGTAATCCCGAATGCAGTAAGTGCTTCAGTTGTAAGAACTTCCCCCCAAGAACATCAACCTCATGTTGATCCTTCACCATCTTCACCAGTAAGGTATTATTCACCTTCTTCGCTTGCAAAGTCGCCTTTCGTTTCATCTTCTTCGTCAGGTGAAAGTTTTGAATCTAGTAACTCGGTNAAGAAAAGAAAGAATAAGAAGAAGAAAAATAAGCAAGGATCCAAACTTCCAACCACTGTCAAACATGTTGGAAAACAACCAGTTACTGTTAGTCATGCTAGGAGTGTTGATGATGTCAAGATCACCCAAACAACCCGTAAGCCCAAGTACCCTTGCAGGCTTTGTAAGGGTAGCCATCTTCTTAAGGATTGCTCTGGTCTACCCAAGGTTATAGAAGTATGGTCTACACATCCTCGCCAACCCATGTCATCGGCCTCTGAACAACATGCTGATGACCCCCCGTCAACCAGTCATGATACGGTTAGGAAGAAGAAAAGTAGAGTAAAATTCCCGTGTATGTTATGCAAAGGGAGTCATCTCACTCACCTTTGTCCTCATATGGACAAAGCCTCGAAATTATTGGAAGACATGACTGTTTCACAGCCTCAACTTCCAGTTGCTTATCGCAAGCTTTCTCTCGACCCACCTGTAGTTGATGGAATGATCACTTCGGTCCCTTCACCGGTCAATCTGGTTGATCATGTCGTCAATCTGGTCACATCCTCAGTTGAACCAGTTGACAAAGTGGTTGATCCGATACCATCCTCGGTTAATCCCACTCTCCCCTCCAAGAGTGAAACCCAAGCAGTCGATCCGTTTCAACCTGTCGACCTCATTCTCCCCCTGGAGAATGAAACCCAAGTGGTCGATCTGATCTCTTCATCGGTCGATCCTACTCTCCCGCTCAAGAGTAAACCCAATACTACCCATGTTTTTCTTGTTGATGCAGAATCTTCCGTGTCGAGGGTTATTCCTCCTTCTCCCGTGGAACCCCCTCCAAGTAATGAGACCATCCATTTTGATTGGGGTGTGCTAACTGAACCTCGTCTTCCCTCTTACATTCCTTTCCAGATTATAGTACAGGTTTGTGGTCGAGATGTTACCAAAACGTTGATAGATGAAGGTTCGTATGTTAGTATTTTGTCCTCTATTGCTTGGAACGCTTTGGGTTGTCCTTCACTTGCGCCAGTTACACAGAATCTGTTAGCTTTTAACAGAAGAACTAGTCAACCTTTAGGGACCCTTCCTCAGTTTCCTATAACTTTGGGAGGGAAAACTGTCTTCATTGATGTCATGGTAGTCCAAGATCCCTTGGATTTTTCTTTACTTCTTGGGCGAGATTATGTCTATGCCATGAAAGCTATTGTCTCTTCTCTTTTTCGTGTGATATCTTTCCCTCACAATGGACGAGTTGTGACTGTTGATCAACTTTCATTCATTGACCCCGCCTGGATTGCCTCCCTGAATGGTTCTTGTATGAAAACAGTATCGCCCCTGCCACAGGTCAATTATGTGGCGTTGTCGCCCATGGCTTCAACTTCTGATGACTTAGATCCAGTAGTTGACATGGTGATCTCTTCGATAGGGTTGTTAGAGCCTAATCTCTTTACTCCTGTCGTGACCCTCGACATGGTATCCTTCCAGAATGTGTTTCTTCCTTCCAGCGAAGACCTTTTGGAAGCCATGACTGATTTTTGTCCCTTGACATGGTGTCATTCCAGAGCATTGTCCTCTTGGAATCCATGATCAAGAAGAGGGATTTACAAGGATAGTTTTTGCATCTCTGTGGCAACCTCGTTAAAAAATGAAACTGAGGTTTCGAGGATAGTTTTTGCGTCTCTGAGGCAACCTTGTTAAAAAATGAAACAGAGGTCTAGGGATTGAACCTGGATTTACGAGGATAGTTTTTGTGTCTCTGTAACAACCTCGTTAAAAAAAATGAAATGGAGGTTACGAGCATAGTTCTTGTTTCTGTGTCAAGCTCGTTAAAAAATGAAATAGTTTTCCCCCTCTCTATTTGAGTCAAGTCCTTTGTCTAGTATTTGAAGCTTCATTTTATTCTCCTTTGCAGTTGGATGAAACGAAGCTTGGGGGGCATTTGCCTCAGCCTCTGGACTTCATGCTGAAGCTAAGCCGCTAGTTTCTTAAGCTGGGGGATAAGAACCAACCATCCATGTGTTATGCGTTGGGAAGTCGCAAGCATAGTTTTCTATGGTTCAAGCTTGTGTAAAAATGAAACCACCTACCCCAAGCATAGTTTCCTCTGGTTCAATCTTGTGTAAAAATGAAACTAGGTCCAAGCATAGTTTTGTTTAGTTTTTAAGCTTGTGTAAAAATAAAATCTATCCCAAGCATAGTTTTGTTTTGTTTTAAAGCTTGCGTAAAAATGAAAACAATCCCAAGCGTGGTCTTTGTTTGTTCTTGCGCTCGTGAAAAACATAAGAACGTGATCGAGCATAGTTTTATCTCTTTTTCGGGCTCACTTTGGTTATACGAAAAAGGAACCCCCCTGGAGTTATCTTTAAGCTCTTTTCAGACTCTCTAAACATGAAAAGATTGCCGAGCGATCTTGCTATTTTCATGCTTGTTAAAGTATTTGAAGTATGCGTCCTTCGAGCGATAGTTTAACCCTTTTTCGGTCTCGTTGGACTATTGTACGAAAAAGGAACTGAGAGAGTTCTCTTTTAAGTGTTTTTCCAAACTTTATAATCTTGAAAAACCTTTGAGTTTTCTTTCTTTGGACTCATAAAACAAACATTGAAAGACCCATATGGGACCTGAGTTTTCTTTAAGTGTTTTTCAGACTCTTTAAATATGAAAAACCCATGAGTTTTCTTTCTTTGGACTCATTAAATAAACATCGAAAGACCCGCCATGGGACCGAACCACTCCTTCCTAGGGTTCGTTAAATATACTCCAAAGGACTCATCCGAAGGATGAGCTTACATTTACAAGCATATGTTATCCTCCTCAAGCTTGCGTAAAAATAAAGAGATACTTGCCAGAAATGGTGGGGGAAAAATTGGGAAAGAAATGTATCTAAACCTGTATTCCATGAAAGAGTCACTTTTGAACATGACACCCTTTCACTCGCCTTGTGTCTAGGTTGGAAAACCCACTTGTCTCCTGATCATACTCCTATAAGATTACAAATTGGTCTGTGATCCTTGTTGTTGAGTCCGTATTTCCAAGACAGTTGTCGTGTCTTTAATATGTTCAAAAAGATGTTCAACCTGAAAATCCTTCTATTGCGTCGGCCATTTATGCAACATTAAAGCCTTCTATTGTGTCATCCATCCCTGAGTCAGTCCTGAATCACTTGTTACTCTGATTTACATCAAATCTTGTTACTTGTTTCATGTCATTGATGTGGGATACATTAAGGCCCTCTTGTGACGAGTCTTTTTCTGTCGACTTCAACTCATTATCCAAGAATTAGACTTAGAAACTAATTGGTACCTTGGAACTTGCATGCCTCAATGGCAGGTTTTTTTAAGGATAAATTAGTTAGTGCGGACACAGACCAATCTCCCCAGATCCACCTGGATCTGGAACAAACCGTGACAGAATACTACTCTTTCCCTAGATCTAAAGTATTGAATGGACAAGAGAAAAAGGATGAAGTACTTACTTTATAAAAGCTCTCCTTTGATCTCTATTGTTCCTCGCTCTGCTACGATGCTCTTGCGTCGTCCAATCACAACAACACAAACCAATCACAACAAAGACATTAATATATTCAAAACCCTAGACTATACATGTGATCAAGGAATCATGTAATAAGATGATATCATCATTATGGGAAAGGGACATATTCATGTATTATATTAACTGAAAGAGAAATATACAACCTGAGCCTTGATGTCGTAGATCTCCTTTCAATGGCTTCTAGCTTTGACACACACACATTTTCTCATCATGCATGAAGAACTTCCACTACTTGTGATAACCTTATGGCTGTCTCTATCTGCTGCAGCATCAATTCTCCATACAACAATGCACCAATTCTCCAATATCTTACTCTTGCTAATTTGCTACTAACCATTTCCATGAGCCATCTCCTCAATATATAGGAGAAGATTGTTTAGTTACTTGGATAAAGAGCAATCCCAAGATATCTGGAAACTCATTAATTCTCTAACCATTCGAACTCCAACTCATCCTTCTAGAAGATTCCTTCTAGAAGGATCGAGAACTTATTCATTTTCTCCCTTTAGAAACATTTCCGCACCCTAACCATTAACACAGTGCGGAAAGTCCGCAGTCAAGATTAATGCAGCCTGCGGAAATTAAGGATTCCCGCAAGAGAGACATAAGCTAGCGTGCGTACTCTTTCCAAAAATGTGAATTTGAGAAAATGACAAGTGTAACTTTCTTCATGAAAATGATCTTAATGAATAGTTTGATCTTCCATCACCATGTCATTATCATGTCATCATCTTGATAACCAAAAATGTGGATAACAGAATGCCCCCCAAAGTCTGAGAGTGGAACCAGTGATAGTCGATAGACTTTGTAAGCTGTATGTGTGTGTCAAGAACCAAAAGCACATCTAATCGGAGACCTGCAAACATCCAAGCATCAACAGAGTATCATATGTATCAATTCTGAGGTAGGCATTCCCATACTCAGATCATAGACTGATGACATCATAAACAAAGGTCATGGCCACCAATCATACACTGTGGATCCATGCAGTCATGTCAATCATAGCACAGCCACCGGAATACACTGTGGATCTGTGCGACAAATTTTCAATCAAGACGACATAGCCACGAAACATACACAGTGGATCTATGTGTCGCAAATAATACATACTCCATCGCAACCTAGACTGCAAAGATAATATCCAGGGTCTTCAATCTCATCACCTAAAGTACGAATCTAACCATGTGATTACATGTGTTGAAGTCGAACATGGTAGAAACCACTTGATTACCGGTCATTGATGTATACCGTTAACAAGTGCGAGGGAAATCACCATTAATGTCAATGAATCCCAAGGTACTACAGTGCAATCCATCAATTGTGAATAAATGAGTTGATGTCGAACAACTGAGGGAATCTTTCGATCAGAGGTCAATGATGTAAACCTACTTTCGAAAGCGAGAAACTTGCCATTGAGGCATGCAAGCTCCAAGGTACTGAATAATTTCTAAGTCTCAATCTCGGATAATGTGCTGATGTTGACGGAACAAGACTCGTCACAGGAGGGCCTTGATGTATCCCCCATCAGTGACACGAAATGAGTAACAGAGTTTGAAAGTGGAACAGAGTATGTGGCAATTGGACTTTGGACATAGGGAAGGCCGACACAAAATGAAAGCATAACTGCAGATGGCCGACTCAATAGAGGTTTCAAATGGACAGCTCTTGAACATATGGATGACACGACCAATGATTTGGCAGCATTGACTCAAAGACGACACATGGAAAGACCTTGTAATCAAATCGAATGAGAGACAAATGGATTTCCCAAAACGGCTTCAAATGATGAATAGGGGGTGTCATGTTCAAGAGCGACACTTACTGCCAATTAACATAAAAACGAAACATATCCCTTTCCCAAATTTTTCCCCCACCATTGTTGGCAAGTACCTCTTTATTTTTACGCAAGCTTGAAGAGGATCACATATGCTTGTTGATATAAGCTCATCCTTCGGACGAGTCCCTCAGAGTATTTTTAACGAACCCTAAGAAGGAGTGGTTCGGTCCCATCATGGGTCTGTCAATGTTTGTTTAACGAGTCCAGAGATAGTAAAATCGAAGGTTTTTCAAGATTATAAAGTTTGGAAAAACACTCCAAAGAGAACTCTCTCAGTGCCTTTTTCGTACAAGAATCCAACGAGACCGAAAAAGGGTTAAACTATCGCTCGAAGGATGCATAAGTTCAAATTCTTTAACGAGCGTGAAAATAGCAAGGTCGCTCGGCAATCTTTTCATGTTTAGGGAGTCGTGAAAAGGGCTTAAAGTCAACTCCAGGGGGGTTCCTTTTTCGTATAACCGCATCAAGCCCGGAAAAGGGATAAAACAATGCCTGACTACGTTCTAAGTTTTTCACAAGTGTTAGAACGGGTAAAATACACTTGAGGTTTTTAGATTAAAACCATAAAAAACAAAAATTTCACACCATAACGCAAAAATTTTGGATCCATAATCTTCTCGTTAGGGGCCTGCAAGTCATTTGCTCATTCCCGCATTAGTAATTAGGTTAAAATTGGCAACATAATGAAAAAATAATGAAAAACCCACTTTTCAAAAGTAAAAAGTAAATATAATCACATTTACCATTCCATTTTCACCATTTGTTTTTCCCAATTACCAATTCAGTGCAAAAATTACCAATTCACCTCCGATCTTCAAAGTCAATTTCTGGGAGCTCCGGTGCATCAAATCACAAACCATTTGGACCAAACAAGTAAGTGCTCAATTATTATCTTTCCATGGTTTATTTTTATGGTTTGAATGGTTAGTTATTGAGTTATGAATGATTTTAAAAAACCCTATGCGCAAAACATAGTTTCCGCAGGCAACCCTTTCGTGACCTGCGGGAATTTGGTATTTCCACAGGTGAGCCTTAACCACAGTGCGGAAAGTCCGCACTGTGTGTTAAGTTCACCTGCGGGCAGCGCAGAATGAAAAATTTCACAAAACGTTTAGCCATAAAAACCAAAATTTCTTATGATTCAAGATATTGACTATCTTCTTATGGTTATTGTGCAGGTTGATAGTCATACCATGGTGCTTGAGTGGAGAGAACGTGAGCACGAAGATGAAAATAATGCCGTCGAAAATCACCCGCAAACTATCTCTGCCTTAAGAAACTGTGGCCTCCTGAAATACTTCAGGATACCGGGCATGAGAGCCCAAGTACGTCTATTGGAACACTTAGTCCAAATGTGGGATCCAGAACAACAGGTTTTCCATGTGGGTATGCATACATTGACTATTGATATCGAAGATATCTACTTTATGACCGGATTATCACGACGGGGTTCATATGTCAGCTTGACTGGCAATCGCAGAGGCGGGAGAAAAATGAGCGAGTACTGTAGAGACTACTGTGTGCCCGAGGCTGAAAGACGAAAAGGAAAAGTAGATATCATGGGAGTGACCGACATCACTCTTCGTACCATCCTGTTGACCATAGCTCGAATGGCGGGCAGTGCTTCTCCTCATATGGCTCTCCAGAGCTATTTTCAGTATGCTCTAGAGTGTCTCGAGCCCCGGGTTTTCAACTGGGCTGACGCAGTGTTGCGTAATCTTAAAAAATAGCTGACAAAGAGCAGGCGTGGAGGCTTCAAGCAATTTGGTTATGGATCACTGTTGGTATCTTTCTTCTGCGAGAGAGTCCCGGTGTACAGACTTCAGGGAGACTAGCAGTTTCCGGGTCCTAGGGAGCCGCGGATGCTTCGATGGTGCCAGCTCATGGCGAGGCATGTGGCAGGACCGATTGTCAGATATGACGATCTTTTTTTCGATTGGATTCAGGGACAGGTCGTGATGATTGAGGATTATGCATACGCTGGCCTGGATTTTCAAGGTGATCCTGACCTCATCCTTCCTGAAGATACACAGTGGGGAAACATTGGTAAGAAAGTCACCAACTTTTTGATTTTTAAATGTTTTTGTATTTTAATGATATTAAATGTTTTTGGGTTTGTTACTTTTGTCGAAGACTAACACCAAAATGTATTGATAACACAGATGTCGGAGCCTACGGACCAGCTAGGAGTTCTCCTGTTCAGCGGCGAGGAGAAGTAGTAGTTCCAGTCCCCCAGCATGCTGCGGACTACTTGACTGTGGAGCAAAATTTAGAGGGCTTGATGCATGATATTCCAGACATGTCTTTGGATGATGTCCCACAAAATGATCAGCGTCATACCGTGGGAGTTCCTGCCTCTATGGGTCATTTGCTCCGTAGGGTAGTCAGGACTTTAGTATGCTATCGTGAACATCATTGATGTCATGATATCGTTATGTAGAAGCCATGAGCTTCCATTTTTGATCTTTTTGGTCTTCGGACGCATTTTTGTAACAGACATTTTGACCGTTATATATATATACATGGTTATTACCGGCTTACTTTACATTTGTGTACATGTGTTTGATTTATAAATTGTTCAAATGCATGTCTAATACATAATTAGCTAACGCATCTGTTAATGTATTAAGACTTCTCGGAATGTGTTGATATTCTATGTAATCAAAATGTCTTTCCAAGAGGCGAATCCGCAAATAAACTGTTAATAATGTAGGACTTCGAATAGAGTAGACATTACTTAGTTGTAGCACCACTAGCTGCGAGTCAAGTCACACAACCAAACGGCGAATTCCAAGAGAGATAGCATCAATCAATAACTCAATAATGGCACTATACTCTGCTATGTTGTTGGTTGCTCATCCTAGACATACACCTCGTAAAGAAATAAGCTCGTTTGTTGGGGCATAGATTGCCCAGGCAGCAGAAGCTAGGTTTCGAGTACTACGGCTAGCGCCGTCAGCGAAGCCAATGTAAGGTAGCGAATACTCCGACATCTGACAACCAAACACAACGTAATCGTAAGGGTAACGACCAAATAACGTCAAACTCAAAATTAAAAGTAATCACACACACTCAGTATGATACATAAAAATATAAATACTTCATGCACAAATGACTCATGCATAGTATTTCTTTAAGTATAACCCATTTCTGGGTTCACTCAAAGGTATCCCATCATAATCCACTAACTCATATGCCCCCTTCGCCAAAACTTTGCTAACAATATAAGGACCACGCCACATTGGTTCAAATTTCCCAGTTCCTAAGATATCTTTGTCCTGTTCATACAAAAGAACAAGATCTCCTTCGGAAAAGACACGAGGTTTAACATGCTTGTCGTATTGTGCCTTAACACGTTTTTTCTGGGCTTCGATTACCAAGGTAGCATCACGACGAGTCTCGTCTAATCGCATCAAGTACAACAGACGTTCCTCTTCGGCAGAAGTATTTGGAAAAAGTTCTACAGCTAGTTTTAAAGACGGNTCATACAAAAGAACAAGATCTCCTTCGGAAAAGACACGAGGTTTAACATGCTTGTCGTATTGTGCCTTAACACATTTTTTCTGGGCTTCGATTACCAAGGTAGCATCACGACGAGTCTCGTCTAATCGCATCAAGTACAACAGACGTTCCTCTTCGGCAGAAGTATTTGGAAAAAGTTCTACAGCTAGTTTTAAAGATGGAATTTTGCATTCTATAGGTAGAATGGCTTCCATGCCATAAACTAAACGAAAAGGTGTGAATCCTGTGGTAGACTTAATTGATGTCCGATACGCCCACAATGCCGAAAATAACATTGTGTGCCAGCTAGTTTTATGGATTCCTATCATCCGTTTAATCATAGTGATAAGAACTTTGTTAATGGCTTCAACCTGGCCATTAGCTTGTGGATAATAGGGAGTTGAGCTATCATGACGAAGGCCCAACTTTGTTGTAAGTTCAGACATCATATTATTCCGAAAGTGACTACCGTGATCGGTAACGATAGCTTGAGGAACACCAAAACGAGTGATGACATGATTGAACAGAAAAAGTGCTGCAGTCCTCCCAGTATTATCGAATGTCGGCATTGCCTCGGCCCATTTAGTGAAATAATCCACTGCTACGATAATGTAACCATGCCCCCCGGCCGAGTGAGGGTGACATGTCATGAAGTCAATGCCCCATTTAGTGAACGAACCTACTGAGACTACAGGATGAAGTGGAGCAGGGTGTGACCGAATCTTTTGATTATAGGTTTGGCATGCATGACACTTCTGAACAGCAGTGATGCAGTCTGTAAACAATGAGGGCCAAAAGTATCCAGCACATAAAATTTTCTAAGCAGTAGCATACCCAGACATATGACCGCCACATGCTCCCGAGTGGAAATCATTCAAAGCTCTCTCGGCTTCTTCAAACGTCAAACAACGTCGAAACACAGAGTCAACTCCTCGACGATAAAGTGTATCACCAAGAATAATATAATTCTGTGCTTGATAACGAACATGACGTCGTTCGACACTGGACAAAGCGGGCCGGAAAGTTTGAGTTTGGAGATAGATGATGATATCTCCATACCAAATTTCGTTGGTAGCGATAAGGAAAAGTGACTCGTCAGGTAACGAATCAACTGCTACTATTTCCGTTGCAGTGTGGGGAAAGTCACAAATCAATTCAGCAAAAACTAGAGACTTCTTCGATGTGGCTCGATCGAACTCTAAATCGAACTCCTGGAGAATTACTATCCACTTGGAGTACTTGCCCCCCAGCAATTGACGAGTCAAGATATGTTGCATGGGGTTACAGTGTGAAATCACAGTAGTTTTCCTGGCAAGAATGTAGTGACGAAAACGTTGGACGGCTTGCACAGCAGCCAAGGCCAGTTTTTCAACATGTTGATATTTAATTTCTGTAGAAGTTAAACTTCGACTCAAGTAATAGATAACATGTTCATCGCGGTTATCATCCTCTTGAACGAGGACCATACCAATGGTATACTCGGATGCAGCTAAGTAAAGAAAGTAATCTCGACTATAATCCGGAGGGAAGAGAAGAGGAGCTTTGGTAAGGGACAACTTCAAGGCCTCGAAGGCATCATTAGCAGCTTTATCCCATACAAACTCAGAACCTTTCTTTAAAAGATGAGTAAACCCTCGAGTAATTTCAGCGTAATTTGGAACGAACCGACGAAGAAAGTTTGCTTTCCCCTGCAAACTTTGTAACTAGCGTAAGGACGAAGGAGGAGGGAGATTAAGAATCGCCTCGACCTTGATAGGATCCACCCGGATCCCATGTCGTGAAACAATAAAACCAAGAAGACGACCGGATTCTACGCAAAAAACACATTTGTGCGGATTCAAGCGAATGTGATAGAATCGACAACGAACGAAAATGGCTCTAAGATGCCTAGGATGATCAACCCGACGCAAAGAATGAGCTGGCAAATCATCCAAATAAGGTTGAACAATATGCTTAATATCGTGGAATGCATAAGACATGGCACGTTGAAAAGTGGCACCTGCGTTTTTTAAACCGAAAGGAAGTTTACGGTAGGCGAAAGTACCCCAAGGACAAATAAAAGCGGTTTTGTGTTGGTCCTCGGGAGCGATGTTGATTTTATTATAGCCGGAAAATCCGTCCATAAGAGAAAAGATTTCGCTGCCGGCACAATCATCGACTATCTGGTCGACGAAAGGGGTTGGAAAATTGTCCTTAGGACAAGCTTTGTTTATATCCCAATAATCTACAAAAACGCGAATACTACCACCCTTTTTATCGATCGGTACGGGGTTTGAAACCCATTCTGTCAAGGTCACAAGATAAATAAAACCAACTTTTAGAAGTTTTTCAACCTCAAGTTTAATGGCTGCGGCTTTACGTGGATGAACAGGACGGAGGCGCTGCCGGACTGGTTTGGCTCCGGGTATGTCTTAATTTCATGCACCACAATAGACGGGTCAATACCCGGCATCTCTTCATAACTCCATGCAAAGATATCCCGAAATTCTTTAAACAAGGAAGTGTAAGTGGTAATTTCTTCGGGAGTACATGAAGCTCCAATATGAACATGCTCGATTATCCCAGGTTTCATGGAAATGTCTATGGGAATCGTGGGCGAAATGTTACTAAGGTTCCCTTCTGTAAATACATCTTGTATAGATCCAGGAACGGTCGTAACGACAACAATGGTCGACGGAGTCGAAATCCGTTGGTAATTCTCAAGAGTTTGTTGTTCTAGAAACAATATGGAACAATGATGCCCATCGTCCCAAGGAGTGTCTTCCATGACGGAAATGATCATCTCGTCAGTGGGAAAAACAAATCGGAAAGGATCAGGAGACAACACATCTAAAGAAACAGTAGGAGGGGTTGCCGATTGAATGGCTTGGTAATCAGACTCAATCGGACTCAACGACATAACGTTGCCGAAACGAACATGATCTCCAGGATCAGGGACTATCCAAGGGTCGACAGACACTGGAAGTTCACGAGGCACAGTAGAGATCATGTTAATAGATGCAACTGACGGGTTAGGAATATTGGGTGGTGGTGGTATTGGAAAAGTACCCATTAACGATGAATCTTTGAGAAGACCGACTCCAACATTCTCATAACCTGCAGGGGTGTTTGCAATGAATAGCACATTGCTTGCACGAGTATCAGTATTGAAGAAAGCAAGTTGATCAACCATGACCACTTTACCTTGGTGAGGAAATCGTAGGACACGGAAAAGAGTGGACACTACTGCACGCATAGAATCAACCCAACTTCGACCAAGTAGAAGATTATAATCGAGAGGAGTATCAAAAACTTCCACTTCCACCTGGACGGTCTTTCCTTCAAGAGTGACAGGCAGCGACAGCAGAACACCGTAGGGTTTGAAACCAGAGCCATTGAAGGCTCGCAAAGTGTTTTGTGACTCGGTTAACGGTGGAGAGCCAATGGCTTTCCAACAAGAAAAAGACATGACACATGTAGAGGCACCCTCATCAACAAGCGTCCGACAAATGCTCTTGTCGACAACAACAACTTGGATTTGAAATGCCAGCTATGCGGGTAACCTAGGAATATGCTCGTTCAAGTCAAAGAATATCAAATTCTCGTCCGTAGGATCGATTCCACCTATGGCTTTCAACAGGGCCCTTCGCTATGCAGGACAAGACTGAAGGACCTCAAGGGCAGACATCACGGAAGGTGCTTGAGCTAGATCTTCTACAATACTGTAGTTCTGAGCCGCACGTGCATGAGGATTGAATGCCAATTTTTTAATGACACCTTTTGGGGGTGGCCGTATAACTGTATCAAGGTTCGGTCTTTCGAGATGAAGAGGACCGGTTGTGGGTGGAGTCGGTGAAGAGGTTGGTACCATATTAGGAGGTGTATTGTCAACCTTCTCCTTAGAAGAATTATAGTCTTTGGCTCGAGTGGTAAGTGTAACAGTGTCTTTCTTCGAATCACCAGTGCACATTAAAACGTATGATTGTGTAGATGTTGAGGGTTGATCATGAATGACCAACGAAGCCTGTTGTTGAGACGGGAAAGGTTGAGACAAGACAGCCGGAGTAGAAGGTTTCGACGTTGATTGAAGGAACTTTTGAACTTCGGCATGTCTCAGACAATCTTTCGTGTAATGATCGTCACTACACATAAGGCAAGGATAGCGTGGTTTGCGTTTATCCCGGTCATCGGCAGCAGGAGGTTTGGTTTGCTCATTTGGATTAGTGTTTTTACCCTCTTTATTCTTGCCTCTCCCTTTCTTATTCTTGGTATTCTTACCGGTCGGTGTAGTTTGAACAGCGTTCACTTCAGAAGTTTTACCGGTGGGAGGAGCAGGAGACGGAGCATTTTGAACATTAGAAGAGTTGGATTTTGGGGTTGTAGTTGACACGGAATGTGAATGGGCATGAGTAGTCCCAATCACACCATCAGCTGCATGTGAAGCAACTGGAGCAGTAGAAGTGCTGGAAGTACCAGGACGAGGTAAATCAGGTAGTAAGTCATACAAAGTGCCCGTTTGCGAATAAACGAGATCTAGATATTGAGCACGACTGATAGCCTTCTCTTCAGTGACAACACCGCCCATAGCGATATCTTTACCAATTTTGTTTACGAAAGATTTTGTAAACCACTCAGCCAGTAACTGATCAGGAAGCTCGAGTTTAATGAGACGTCTCCTCCGTCGCCACTCATGGATGTGGTCAGAGATATGAGTTCCCGTACTTTGTTTGAAAGAGGTTAAAATCTCAGTACCCGTATCGTAACGAATCGGTAACTGGTAGTGTGTGAGGAAGGCCATGGCAAGAGTGTTGAAATCTGAAAAGAAACCCCATGGCAATTCAATGTACCACTTCGCAGCAGCACCTGTAAGGGTGCGTTGAAAAAGATGCAATCGAATGGAGTCGTCCATCAAGGAGTTAGACGAACACCACAAATGGAAAGTCATGAAGTGATTATTTGGGTCCTCTCCCAGCTTCCCATCGAATTTTGGAATGTCTGATGGAAGTTTTGCAGGAATAGCAGGCCATTGGGGAGAGTGACGAATAGGATCATTCAAAATCCTAGACAAATCTGGCAAATCCAGAGTGGAAAGAAAAGGCAATTGCCGATTCACTTGAGGGTACTGGTGACTTTGGGGTGGAAGCCCCGTCGGTAGACCAGTCGGTGCATATGCAGTTTGCCCCCAGAGAGAAGATCCTGGTTGCCCCTGTGGTGGGTGAATAGGGTAATAACCCCAAGGATTATAACCTTGGGTCTGAGTAGGGACCTGGGGTTGAGTAGACTGAACTGAACCCCAAATAGGATTAGTCACCCCTGGATACGGTTGGCCTTCAGTAGGGATAGTTTGTTGCCCCCCAGGATTTTGAGGAACATTTTGCAAAAGTTGAGTCCAATACTGGGCCAATGCAGGAGGGATGTTTTGTCCTAACGGTGAGTGTGGTCCTCCTATCAAAGGGACATTTCCTCCCAGAAATTGTGTGCCAACCGGAGGTTGTGTAGTCACTATGGTTTGTCCAGGGAAAGGAACTATGCCACTCTGACCACCAAGAGGAATTTGGACATTGGGTGAACCGGTCGGTATAGTACCACTAGGATTAACATTGCCAGTAGGAAACTGAGGGAGTGTTGGGATGAAACCAGGAATAGGATGCCCAGGAAACTGAGGACCACCTGGAGAACCAGCAGGAGTCTGTGGTGGTGTTGGATGTGGAACATTCAACGCAGGATTCAATGCATGGTAACCAGGGGGTAAAGTTGGATTAGCTACCGGAGTTCTCTGGGTATTAATAGGGGCAAGAGTGGTTGCCGGCATTCTGGTTTGGACACTCATAGTGTTCGCAAGATGAGCCATCTCAGGAGGTAAGATAAAACGATAAGTGGTAGTGGCCGGTGTAGTTTCTGGTTCAGGAGACTCAGTATATCCAGGACCAAACAAGACA
>JASDQU010371412.1:82785-123265 GCA_032191745.1 Picea mariana | reverse complement strand
TTGGAGGGAAAAGGTCAACAACAAATTAGGGTTTTGGGAAGCTATAAAAGAAGTATAAAGCAACCTAATTCATTATTATGTTATGATTTGATGTTGAGATATTTGCAGAGGAGGAGGAAATCAACCCCCTTATTGTTTTGTGGATTTATGGAGGAAACCACCACCATTGACGGTTTCGGTGTTGAGAGACACACCCTATCCTATTGGAGATACCATCCAGGTATTTCACTGTGCATTACAGTATCCAGTTCAATGATGGCGCAACTCAGCCAACGAGGGCACAAGTGTTAGAGAGAGGGTTTGTGCGACTGCTTGAGACAGTTCATATTTGGTCGATTCCTTTCGACCCATTAGAGAGCTAGCCAGGGCGCATCTATTGAGCCACCTGTCGTCAGTTTTCGATGGTGGAATCTCCTAGAAAGTAGAAAACAATCATTTAGGGCACAACTCTCGAGGAAGCAAATTTGGAGTTCCATGGGACATTCCAGAGCATATATGAGGAATCCCTTCCGACCCTTTTTAGAGGAGACAAGGACGATTGTTTTGAGCTATACATCATCAGATTCCGCTGGTGGAATCACTAGGGTGCACTCATTGACCCCAAGAGGTGCGCAAACCCCCAGGGGGTGGCATCCGAAGCTTCTAAGGTCATATCTTTAGTCTGACAGTCATCGTGATTAGTCTAGAGGCCAGGGCACATCTTTTGAGACAATTTTGAGCTCATTTCGATGGGTATCGCCATCAAGGCGAGTTTTCCAGATTCTACAACAATTACCGTGAGTTGCCAGACTGCTTTTTGTCAATCTATCCATGCATGCACATACAAACACCCATTCTTCTAATCACAGGTATTTCTTATCAGTTGACTTGTATTCCAGTGATGATCCATGAGATGTAATTGACGATTATTATATCTGCTTCCAGTTATTATTGTATTTCTTGCTTTTTCCGCATTATATATATATGAGTGAGCTGTGTTGTCTTTATTTCACATGCATTGTCTTATACTACGAAAACACATAATAAACTGGAACACACATGCAAAAATCACCAAGCATTTTCACACAGTAACTCAAACGCATTCAGAAACCCCCAGAGTATCAGATTTCAGTGGCAAAACCATAGTTCAAAAATAGATATCCAGATTAGCTGGATCAGGGATATTTCATAAACCAACGGTGAACTATCCTAGCAGATCTAAAAAACTAGGGCAACCAATAAGATGCGATTGAATTCAAAGGCCCTATTCAATCCTTCTATTAAGAAAGGAAATGTGATTGTCATTGATGATGACACAATGGAAAGTGCAAAGGAGGAAAAGGGGCAGTCACCTGTAAATTCTTCATACAAGTGGAAAAAGGTTAAATTAGAACCTAAAGATGAATGTTATTATGATGATACTGTGGAGAAATAGCGAAAGGATGAGAAAGGTAAACAAATAGTAGAACACCCCATGAGGCATGTAACCAAAGCAGCCAAAAAACTAAGTCTAAAATCCAAAACTTTACCCAAGTCCTCTCTCAAAAAGGGCCATTTGACAGATCTAGAAGATAATCCAGTGGATGTTGAGATCAAACTAGAATTCAATTATTTTCCAGAGACAGAGGAGCTGCAAGATTGTCAGGAGATGAAAATTTTAGAAAGTGTTGAAGCTGAAGAGATCGCTGGTGGCTCATCTTCAAAGGATCATAAACATGAATTCAAAGTCAAAAAGCCCAGATTTTCTATTGATCTTAATCAACCCACTCCAGTTGAACAATATCTAGAATTCAGAATAGAAATGCGAGATGAAAAAGACAGGGAAGAGAATTACAAACCATTATCATGCAACTAAGTCTATGGTGGAACAATGGAGTGCCAAGCTGGAGGAAAAGTTGCAGAAGCTCAAAAAGAAGAAGAAAGATCAACAAGCCTTTCTCAAATAGGTAAGGGAGGCAAATATCAAATTATATTGGCATAATGTAGTTTTGAAAACTAAGTTGAAACAAAGGAAGACCAAAGGTTTTGCCACTATCATACAATGAAGGTTTCAAAGAGGTATCCTATAGTTTTTGACTTGTGATAAATACAACAATACCTATGCTAAGATTTTGGAAAATGTTATTATGAACTACATAGTGGAATGATATTTTCGATAGGTAAAGTTTTTCCCATCACAAGCAGGAGTTTCTATTCTTCCCGTGGACCAACTCAACATCATATTTACTACATGCTTTGTGAGATCTAAATATCTCATTAGATCATAAACTAGTCTATATTCAAGATTGATTATCTAAGTACTAATTTATAGAGATTTGGATTATCTGTATGAGGATATATCTCCTAAATGTTAGCCATAAGATAGGATCTTATCTAAACTATAATCTAAAAAGTAGGATCTCCAGAAACTAATTGTGGTGTTTAAAAAGAGATCTGATTGATAGAATTAGGGGTTGATTTGGTTGGGAACCATTGACCATTTTTGAGCAGATATTGTAAGACGAAGAACTATTTCATTTTGATACTAAATGGAAAAGGCTATTTGATGGTTAGATTTCTATTATTGTCTACGTTTCTATCTTTTTCTTACTTGAATACATGTTAATCTGTTGCTAAGCATATGTATCTTGGTTGTGAGTAAGCTAGTGAAGATTTTACTGTTTGCCTGTTCATAATCAGATTTGTTCCTAATAATAAGAAGAAGCAGGCCGCATCTTCAACAAATGTGGAGGAGTTTTCTACCAAGTTCGAGAAAGAGTTTCTTTATTGGTGTGTCTTTCCTCTAGAGCATTGTCTACCAATGTTTGGTATATTGTTAGTGGAGCATCCCTCCATATCACATGTGTTCGTGAGTATTTTATATATCTTATAGAGATTGGAGATCTTGAGGTGGGGCTTGGAGATGACTCAGTCGTCAAGGAAGTTGGTAGTGAGACAATATATTTTCAGAGGGAGTGCCAATCTCCCATGTTGGTGAGAGATGTCCTATATGTTCTAGGCTTGAAGAAGAACTTGATATCAATTTCCACTATTGAGGATAGAGGATACGAGTTGGTGTTCCGTGATTGATAGGTGCTCTTGTATCCTAAGGGATCCAGTATCACTTCGGCCAAAGTGATTGGGATCCGACATGAGAAGTTGTACAAGTTCATGTTTCATCTAGCTACAACATTGATACACAGTACCGACGATAGTGAAATTTGTGAGCTATGGCATAGGAGGATGGCCCATTTGCATCATGGGGATCTGAGAGTATTGAGAGAGATTGTTATCGAAGTACCAAAATTCGGTGTGCACTGGGGAAGTACACCAAGACTATTTTTCCAAGCAGTGATAGCAGAGTTGTAGGTATTCTTGATCTGATTCACACTGATGTATGTGGTCCTATGTCTTCTATATCATTGAGTGGATATGTGTATTATGTTACTTTCATTGATGACTTCTCCAGGAAGTCCTAGATTTTCTTCATGAAGACCAAAGGACAAGTCTTCCAGTTGTTCCAAGAGTTCAAAGCTCTTGTGGAGAACCAAACTGGGAAGAAAATCAAGGTGTTGAGGTTGGACAATGGAGGTGAGTATACCTCCAATGAATTCAATGACTTATGTGCAAGAGAAGGCATTAAGAGAGAATTGACAGTTCCTTCCAACTGACAACATAATGGAGTTGTTGAGAGGAAGAACAGGGCCATAGTTGGGGATGCGAGAGCCATGCTACATGATATAGGGATACCACTTTTATTTGTGTTGAGGCATGCAACACAACGTTTTATTTGTAGAACATGAGTCCACACAGAGTATTGGGGAATGGGACTCCCGAGGAGGATTTCTTTGGGAAGAAGCCCAAGGTTGGGCACTTCAGGATTTTTGGGTGCCTAACATATTCACATGTCCCTTATGAGAAGAGGAAAAATCTAGAACCCACAACAAAAAAGGGTATTTTTGTTGGGTATAGTGAGACCTCAAAGGATTTCCGCATATACATTCTCTCTTTGAGAAAGACAGTTGTGTGACGATATGTGAGATTTGAGGAGGATAGAGCCTTTATGAGGTCACGAGATGTTGAGCATGGGGAGCAACATGCTCCTCAGCTTTAGGTGATTTCATAGCAGAGTACCACAAAGTTTAGGACCACCTGTTTCAGGGATGACTGGTTTACATGTGACGAGGTCATAGATCATTGGTCCTCATATTACTAGTTCAAAGGGTACTATTTCCCAATCCATTGGTTCTGAGACGACCACATGACCATCATCTTCAGGTGGTGGGATTAAGGAGGAGGAGTCCCCTCCAAAGGATACTACTTCAGAGAAGAGGAAGCCAAAATGGTTTCAAGACATTTTGAAGGAAGCTCAAGGATCTATGGGGAATCCTGGGAAGGATGTGAGGGAGAGTAAACCTCTAAAGATATTTTGTAGCTATTTAGCTATGGTGAGCAACATCAGTGACTCCAAGCCTTCCACTTTTGAGGAGGAAACAGATCAATAGGTATGGAAGGATTTTGTGGTGGAAGAATACAATTCCATCATGAAAAATGATGCGTGGGAGGTTGTTCCGAGACTTGAGGGGAAGTCCATTGTGACTTCCGTATGGCTCTATAAAATCAAGCACATTGCAGATGGCAGCATTAAGAATTACAAGGATCGATTTGTGGATCGATGGTTCTCACAAGTAGAGGGAGTTGATTATGATGAGACCTTTGCATCGGTTGCTAGATATACCTCGATCAGGGAAGTGATCTCCATTGCAACAGAGATGGGTTGGAAGATCCACCAGATTGATGTGAAGACCACATTTCTAAATGGTATCACACATGAGGAGGTGTACATTGAGCATCCACTAGGCTTTGAGGTGCATGGGAGAGATTCTTATGTGTGCAGATTGAAGAAGGAATTGTATGGACTGAATCAAGATCCCAAAGCTTTGTATTCAAGGATTGATACATACTTGAAACAGATGGGTTTCGAGAAGAGTGAGGTGGATCCCAACCTTTACTACATTGTGGTTGGCGATGATCCTCTTATTCTTGTGATTTATATGGATCATATTTTCATTACAGGGGTAGAGAGTCTCATAGATGGTTGCAAGCAGAGTCTTGCTTTAGAATTTGAGATGAAATACATTGGATTGATTCATTATTTCTATGGATTGGAGGTTTAAAAGGAGCCAATACACATTTTTTTTAGACAGGGCAAGTATGTTGTTGATATTATGAAGAGATTTTAGATGAAGGATTGTAGGCCCATGTCCACACCCATGATTACCAACTAGAAGAAGATAAATTCTTTTGATTCAGAGTTGGTTGATCCCACGATTTATTTCCAATTGATAGGCTCATTGATGTATTTGGTCAACACTAGAACAAATATTTGTTTTGTTGTCAACACTCTCAGTCAGTTTATGGTGGAGCCTATGAGAGTGCATTGGGTGGAAGTAAAACATATGCTTAGCTACATACGAGGTATGATGGGATTTTGCTTGGACTATGTGAGAGGGGATGGAGTCATATTGACAAGCTATACATAATCAGATTGTGCAGGATGTGTTGTTGATAGGAAGAGTACTTCAGGATGTTGTTTCAGATTAGGCTCAACAATTGTGTCTTGGTTCAATCGGAAACAAAAGTCATTGGCATTGAGTTTTGTTGAGGCTAAGTACATGCTAGCCAACCAGGCCAGTTGTGAGTCCATATGGCTTCACAAGTCGTTGGTTGGGATATTTGGTGTGCAGTTGAGGCCCACGGTGATTTAATGTGACAATTAGAGTTGCATAAAATTCTATGAGAATCCAATTTTTCATGACACGTCTAAACACATCAAGATTAGATATCACTTCATCTGAGACTATGTTCAGAGAGGGGAAGTTGAGATTTAGTTCATATCCATTGATGAGTAGGTAGCAAACATTTGTTGGAAGATTGGTTGTTGTCATTGATGTCAACCCTAGTCATTGGTTGTAGTCATTGATGTCAGCCCTAGCCATTGGATTTTGGACCCCACAATTGATCGAAGTGGATAGACATGAAGGAAATTACACATGTAGATACAACACCCATGGATGGATAGTATAATTCATGCCACTTCCAGTGGTATGTGGCACGTCACGTGGATCCTCACGATTGAGGAGAAATGAATTTTTGAAGATGACAATGTGAATTGAAGCAGAAACTACATGTCGGCCCTAATGTTAAAAGGAAGTGACATAAAGGGTATAAATACATCTCATTATACATTCATTTTTAGACACACAATTTTATTAATTAACAAGGAGATACAAGTCAAATTTCTTAGGAAATCTGAAGTAAAGAAGGCCGAATTTCAAGGGAGGATGAAGTCTTTTGGTGATGTGTTCTAAGGTATGTTATTCATAGGCATCTTACCATTTTCTCTATAAATTTGTTTCTAGAACGATTTAGATGGTAAAATTTGGAGGCTATTAAGAATATATATCTAGGTACCCGTGGTAAAAATTTCAGCTCTTTATTCGCTACAATTTTGGAGATACACTCTGTGGAAGATAGGGTTTTTGACTAGTCTTGAAGCTAGTCTTAAACATGTGTTCTGGATAAAACAGTGATAACGTCTTCATAGAGAATCCAAATGAAGTGAGACCAATTGCATTGGAAAGAGTACAAGATTTAGTTTCTTGTGTACAAATTTCAAAAGCTGATGTTAAATATTGAGCGCGGGGCATGCTGTACAAGTTCGCTCTCCTGAATAAACCAAAATTGAATAAGGTCTACCATTTTATCTATAACTCATTTTCTGGGAGGATTCAAGGAGTGAAACTTGGAGGAGATTCAAAGAATACATTGAGTAATATTATATATAGGATCAGAGTATTCCAAGAAGTGAAGAATTGCACAAGTTGAAGAAGTCTCGAGAAGCATTATCAGGTTCTATGTGATGGTTGGTTGATGGTGATAATTTAATGTAAAGTTTTATTATCTCTAATATATTCTTGGGTGGAAGGAAGGGGAAAGGATGGAGAGGTCAACCCTCTCTTAATATTGGAGGATTGTATCTTCCTTTTGGAGGTTTATCCCTCCCTTTATATTTGGAAGTTGTAGCTACATTTGGAAGTCATTATTTCCTTTGAACAATAATACATGATTACTTCTTATATATTGTGCATGGTGTATTGGTGTATCTCTTATACTATTATTCATTGTTCATTGGATAGTCTTCATTGCTGATTGGATATAAATTGAATACATGCTCTGATTGAAGTCCAAGTTCAAAAATACCAATTTCTCTAAATACTAATTCACCCCCCTCTCAGTATTTCCAACAATTGGTATAAGAGAAGGTTGACTTCAGAACAATTTAACCACTGGAAGGAAAATACTGAGCAGAGATGGATGGCCATGATCACATTCCAAATGGGATTCAATGATTTGATGGAAGAAATTATGCATACTGGAATGATAGAGTGAAAAATTACCTAACATCTTTGGGAGTAGACATTTGGTACTTAGTTGTAAATGGCTATGTAATCCCAAAGAATGCTCCAACCAATCCAAATGAGAAGAAGCTTATGAGTTGTAATTCAAAATCCAGACATGTTATTCTAGGAGCATTGGCACCAACCATTGCCAACAAAGTGATGGGATACAACACTGCTAAAGAGGTATGGGACAAACTCAAGAGTATCTATGAAGGTGATCCAAAAGTAAAGTAGGTGAAGATGGATGAAAAGGAAGACACTGCAACCTATTTTATCAGAGTTGATGAAGTTGTTAATGCTATCAGAGGATTAAGTGAAGAGCTCAATGAATCCTTGGTTGTGCAAAAAGTGTTGAGATCACTTCTCTTGAAGTATGATGCTAAGGTCTCCGCCAATGAAGAAACTAGGGACTTGACCAAAATGACAATGGATGAATTACATGGGTCTCTTATAGCATATGAAATGAGAACAGGTATAGAAAGTGACCAGCCAAACAATGAAGCAACCTTTAAATCCATAAATAAAACAAAAGAAAAGGATAACAACCTTGATGAAGAAATAACAAATTTCATAAGAAGGTTCAAGAAGAGAACTGACAGATACAAAGGTAAGCCTCCTCTCAAATGCTTTAACTGTGTTAGAATAAGACATATTGTTGAAAAATGCTACTATAAAAAGAGAAGTCTCAACAATAAAAATAGATTTTACTCCAATTATGATGGCATTTCATCAGATGAGAGTGATGAAGAAGATAATGATGGAGGAGAAGTCCTTTTCATAACCCAAGAAACCCAGGATGATGATCACAAGAGTTCTAAAGAAGAAGAAATCATTTCTGAAGAAGATTCAGATGAAGAAAACAACCTTGATTCCCTTTGGGGATACAAAGACAACATAGAGAGTGATCAAGAAGATGAGAATCTTGAAAAGTTGAAGCATATTGAGACTAAAAATAACAAGCTTAGAAACACAAACATAATACTAAAAGGTGAATTGAGTAGTTGTGAAGAAGAGAATTACAAGCTTGAAAAGACCATTCATAAATTGAAGGAACAATTAGAAGATTATGAGAAATTGAAAGAAGAATTGGATCACACAAAAGGGGAGCTACTATTGACAATAGAAAAGTTGAAGAAGTTCGACAAAAGCACTGAAAAATCAAAGATGAGATGAGATCCTTAGCAGTCAAAGATCTCCAAACAACAAGACAGGACTAGGATACAATGACAGTTTGAAGACAACAAAACAAGAGGAGGAGGATGAAAATGATGAAACCAACACTCCAGAGCAAGTTGAATAACAAGATAGAAGACTAGAATTCAGAAGGAATGAGACATCAAGAAGATCCTCTCCCATTAGGTATGAAATAAATCATTATGAAGGAAAATACAAAAGAATAGATCGTGAACCTAGATGGACCACACCACAAAGAAGACCACTTACTTCCAAGTATCAAAATTTCTTTCTTGGACATTGTTATACTTGTGGAAATTTTGGACACAAGGAAATCAATTGTAGAATCAATGAAAGGAATAACTACGCAAGATACATGAATAGAGCAAATAGTAGATATGGAAATGTTCAAAGACCTGTCAACATAAATTATAATCCATTTGACCCATTAATGGATCAAAATATTGTATGCTACAAGTGTAATAATCTTGGTCACAAAGCACGATATTGCAGAGAGATGAAGGAAGATAATCCTATTCCAAATGCCCCTATACCAACTACTGCATTGAAAAGGAAAGAAATTCCACACAATGAAAACTGTCGAATACCATTGGTTGCTAAAGAATGCAAAGAAGAAGATGAATGGTTCATAGACAATGGGTGCTCATCTCATATGACTAGAGATCAAAGAAAATTTGTCAGCTTGAAGAAAAATGGTGGAAATGTTGCAATTGGAGATGACTCATCTACCAAAATACTTGGAAAAGGAACTGTAAAGCTTGGAAGTGAAAATGTAAACGTAGGAAAAGTCATATTGGTTGAAGATCTGAAGCATAATCTCCTCAGTGTTAGCAAAATATGTGATCAATGATACACTCTTACGTTTGACTCTCGAAAATGTAAAATCAGAGAAAAGAACTCAAGAAGATTGGTTGCAACTGAAACAAGAAGATCAAACAACATATACATCCTAGACATGAAGAAGAGAGAGAAGATAGAAGCCACACAAAAGGATTCCAAGGAAGAAAAAGTCCCAAAGACCAAAAATAATGATGAAGTATTATAGAGTGCCACATGTTCAGGGGGAGCAACCCCAAAGAAGAAGGACATCTTATTACATTGAACTCAAGGGGAGCAACCCCACCTTTTCCATTGATGTCAAAGGGGGAGAAAAATTGGGATCATGATGACAGGGGGAACATGAGTGTTGCCATCAATGAAAAAGGGGGAGATTGTTGGAAGATTGGTTGTTGTCATTGATGTCAACCCTAGTCATTGGTTGTAGTCATTGATGTCAATCCTAGCCATTGGATTTTGGACCCCACAATTGATCGAAGTAGATAGAAATGAAGGAAATTACACATGCAGATACAACACCCATGGATGGATAGTATAAGTCACACCACTTCTCCTTGTTAAGGCTTTGGAAAGAGGAAAATTTGGACCCTTCAAGGGAGAAATTACATCAGTTAAAGAGATTGTACAATACAAATTAATGAGAGGATATACAGCTGGTTATTGGCACATAAATTGAGGAGGTCATACAACATTGTTTTTGAGGATTTTGGCATGCATTCCAAGGCTGCCATAAATCAAATTTTGCATAGAAAACAAGGTTACTATTTGGAAGCCCGTAGGGGTGTAGACCGATTGGCAAGTGTCGTGTATATGGAAGGAAATTTGTAATGGAGGTCTAAAGTTCGATTCTCACCCTGACTAACCTGTGCGCCATTCATGTGGGCTGCGTGGATGCACCTGGGGTTATAGTGGTAGCCGCCGGGTATTGGCCCCGTGTCACGCGAGTAGAGAACCGCGAGTTGCCGATTCCCCCAGCAAAAAAAAAAGGTTACTATTTGGAATGAGTTTCTAGCCAATTTGTACAGCAAGCAAGCAAACAAATCAAGGAGTTGGACTGGACCATTCGTACAAGAAATCTGGGCATATATTTCGAGGAGTTTGGCACATATTTTGAGTAGTTTTCCTGGCTCAATTTTCAAGATAAGTCTATAGATTTATTGTTGAAGAATATTGTTGTCACATAATTTATTCTCTGAGCTCTAAAAATAATAAAAGCCCCTCTCTCACTAGTTTTCCCCTTGTAGGTTTTTCCAGGGTCAATTTGACCAAAAGTTTTTGAGTTATAATTTCTGGGTGTGAGCATAGATGATTTTAGGGGCGAAATTTCGCAGATGGGTGAAATTTTAGGGTTCCAATTTTTGAAGGGGCGATTTTTCATTCACTTAGTGTTAAAAAAAATTAGAATATTTAGCCCATATAATAAAATAAAAGATAGATATGGAAACTAATTCTTCCCCTAAAAAACAGTAAGAAAATCAGTGGAAAGAGAGTTCGCCCTCCTGATTTCATGAAGAAATTGTTAATTCACCTCGTTTTTTTTAGAATATAGATTTTTGGTGAATGCATCGCCCATATTTTCTAAACCAAGGTGTGTTTGGAGTTACTTCACCTGCATATCCTCTGGAATGAATCTTTTCGACACCGATTTTTTCGACAAATTTCGTAGCTTTTTTAGAGGGAACGATTTTTCCCAATTCCCATCGATTTTGGTTCCCCAACTTCCCTTGCATTTCCAATTTTGTTCCATAATCCATGGGCCATGTATTTCCTTCTATGTTTTTATGGGAATGAGTGCTGAGGCTTTATAAATTATGGAGAAGAGGCTTGACGATGGTTCAAAAATGCATGATCTCAATTTTCAAATCCGATTCTATACTCATTACTCAACTTTTGTCGAATCCTTGATCAAGACTGTAGAGGGACAAAAGCACACACGCTTTTGTAGCTGTTAGATTCTTACAGAATTTTGAAGGACATTTGTGAGCTATTCCTGACTCCTAAGTTCACATTTCTTGCTACTTAGAGACGCTCGAGCTCTGTCGTGTTCTTCAAAGTAGTAACGAGATACCAGGTAAAAACACCTCTCTAAGTAGGTCATCCCAAAATAACTTCCATTTCTAAATTCTTTTATTTTATTCACATCTTGAACAAATTCCTTTGTTAGAAAATCTGAGCTACTATCTACTTTTCAACATTTGAGAATTAGTCTTTAAGAATATGATACTTATTAATATTTATTTGTTTTGGCCCTTTGCTTAAAAATCCAAGCTACTAGATTTTAAAACTTTTTAGAACATGGTATCATACAATATGGTAATTTAATAGTCCACAAGAGAGGCCTGTTATCGCTCAGTTTGTAGTTTAGGTCAAGCAACTAAAGGGTAAGGGTCAAACTGGCGTAATAGGAGCCTTCCCACCCACTGTCACCTCGATGGGGGGCTCTTTCTATTTAGGGTGGCTAAGCCCAAGGGAGAGGTCCTTGGCAATCTGGGGTTTTGAAAGGAAAAGGGTCAAAGGATTAAGGCTAGTTTTTTTCCTTCACAGATTACCGCCAAGGAGATAGTTAGATGAAGAAAAACCACAGATGAGGCACCTTCTTGCGAGACAAGACAACAATGACACTAGTACATGCAATAGTGGTTAATACTTCATTAATCAATGACTATCAATATTTAATGTACATGAGCATAAACAACAGTAAATATTGACGAAGTCAATGTTTGCAATAATGACAATGGCACATAATCTTACTTTGTCAATAAATATTGGAACATCATAGCATCTAATGAAAATAATCAATCCTTAAATATCATTAATTGCTCATATACAAGAAGTTGTTGCGTCAGGTATACTAGGGATGACGTCAGCTTCTTCTAGGGTTAGTATGACAGACAAGAAGGTCAACGTTTTGCAATTTAGCCAATGAAAATCACCAATATATCAATGTCTATCATAGGATGACCAAGCCACAATATTTTATATCAACTAAGAGCTTAATAAAGGCATGACGCCATCATTTTCTACTAGGTTAGTAGACGTTAGGGTTAGTTAGGGTTTCAAATTTGAGAGTTTTGAAAGATTGTATTTGCACAACTAGCTCAACGTTGGAGAGAAAAACCAGTGCCTTAGGGTATTATGGAGTCAAAAGTAAGGGCAAGATCTTAGGAGGATCAAAATCTAAAGACTAGAGAGTTAGGTTCTATGGTGCTGCAATGGCAGGGCCCTAGAATCAAAACCCTAGGGGAAGGAGGCTCATTCCGGTGTTGCTTAAGCAAGGCCTCATGCTCCTTCCTCTTTCTTTAAATATTCTTGGCAAAACGTCTATCTTTAAAGTACAAGTCCAAGGGAGAAAAGTGTTGCAAGAGCAAGGCTCTTCAAACCCTAAAAGTTAAAACCCTAGGTGTAGAATCAACTAGGCCTAGGACGTCACCTTTGTTCAACCTATACTTAAATGATAACTCAGAAAAAGGATGATTAGTGTAGCAACGACTAGGCTATATCCTCCTTAAATCAATGGCTAAAACAAGTTTCTCAAGCATGGGGACATATAGCAAGGNCTAGGGTTTCAAGATTAAGCAATATAATAGCAATGTAATAGCAAATGTAAGAGATTAAACCTACAACCATTCATTTAAGAAGTTTTGTATGAGAAATTCACTTACAAATCATGAAGAATGCTCATCAAACCCTAGTTGTAAACCTTCCAATGAGAGAAACACCGTAATATGCCAAGAAAATCCTCCAAACAAGAGTTGCGCCTCCTTTCAAGAGAAAAATACCAAGACAAAAGGCTAAAAGTATATCTCTCACAAGAGAGTGAGTTATGTCATCTTTAAAATGAGGCCCAACGTCCTCTATTTATACGAATTCATGACCTTTCAATTAAATTTTAGGTCATTAAAACAACCGACAAGGCTAACTATGAAATTTACACTGTTTTTGCATTAAATGCTAAAAAGATGACATAATATGAGAAAAAAGGGGGGCGTCAGGCCCTTCTGAGGGAGACGTTGGCCCTTTTTGGGCAAGCACAACATCCAAAAAACCAAATGTTGGCCCTCCTAGGGCTCCTCCAAGCTGCCACACGTGCCAAATGACCTCAACACACTGCCACACGCTCCAAACAACGTCCAGCTCTCTCAGGTGACGTCCTATCCATCAAAGGCAAGCGTTCCATCTGCAGTGGGTGATTCCCCCTAGGCCGGGCTCTGCCAAAGTGTCCTGGGTGGAACGTCCTTCTTCCTTCTCGTGCAATGGCTCATCACAACGTTGTCTTGTCTCTGCCATCCCAACAACCATCTGATGGGCTCTTCAGCCCCATGGAGGTCCGAGCTAATCATATCCCCATGTGTACCTGTCCACTGGTACCTGTCCGCCGGGTATGGTCCTACACATCAAAAACTACGCCCTCCATGGGCTCATCAGTCCTCAGGATCATAGCAATGCCAATCACATTTCATCATTAAATTTATCAAATACATGCATAAAACCCCTAACATATCCTCAAAGAGCTCAAAGACATTACACATATCTACCATACAAAGTTGAAGAAACAAACAGGACAACCTATTGGGCTAATATCCACAAGAAAAGGAAAGTTTCCACAAAGGATCATTCAAGCCATGTTCATGAGGTGATATGGTCCAGGGATGTCTATTCGTAGTAAGACTAGGGGTAGGTGTTGTCCGTGGGTGCCTTTGTAGGAGGTGAGCTGTACCCATCATGGATGCACTTTTTGCAAGCCCCTTTATTGCCTTTATTATTTATTTATTGCTTTTCTTTCCTTTTTAGTTCAAGGTCTGACCAGAGGACACTGCCTTGGCATGGTGACCAGAGATGACAGTGTTACCCACTGGTATCTTTGCAGAAATGATAAGGCTGGCTCGTGATGAGACCCCCTTTCCCTTGGCCATGCAACCAAAGGTCATTGCCCTGGCGTGGTGACCAGATAATGACAATGTCATACCGCTGGATACCTATGAACATAATNGGTCCCTTTAGTTTCTTATCGAGAGGCCTTTTATTTCCTTCTCGGGGATCTCTGGGCGAAGCATCTCTAGGTTTTATTTCCTATGGCTTTTATCTTTTACCAGTTGCTTTTACCCCCTGGGCCTTTAGCCCCTTCTTCCCACAGAACAAAGTATAACCCTCAAGGTCATCCTAATGGCCAGACTAGGGGAATGGGATGGATGTAGGGGAGACAAGATGTAAAGTGATAGAATGGTGGGAGTGGACGATGGCTCTGCAAATCCCCCCTGGTGGCTAACCAAAACTCATAAATACAAGCTTTCTAGGTCACCCCGTTAATCCCCCCAACAATGGTCAAGTGGATTAGTGTAAGATCCAAGCAGTTGTCAGAAATGTAAGGAACCTGATGCATATATAAGAAGGTTATAACGATCAAACATGACACATACCATGATACCTTGGACCAATTACCTCATGGAGCAAGAGTCTTCTCTGATGCAAGTCCAAGTCGATGGTGATGGAGCTGCTGCTGCTAATAGGAAAAGTCTGGCGAAGAAGAAGAAGGATGGGCCTTCCAGGGCCATGCTCAGGTCAATCCTTCTCTCGGTACTCCATGTCTAGGACCTGTGGGCCTCAAGACATGATCTCCTAGTTATCCCTAGAAAACGAGGATAACAAGGCCCATTGCATGCATGGGATTGATAGCCTTGATTTCGGTTTTTATTACAATGCTTGCATTTTGGTTGGTTATACATGCAATCCTTATCTTATTTTGGGTTCGACCATGTGACCTCTGTTAGAATATGAAAGAATGTGCTCATTTTACCATTGACAATATCACTATTGTCACCCAACCATAGGTCGAAGCCACCCTCCGAGCACCTTGACCTTGACAGAGAGAAGAATCCTGGGAAGAATCCAATAGCCAAGCAAGGCTAATGCACCAAGCAAGAAGTAACCAAAGTTGATCAGAGAGTCCAACCCAAAACTAGCGCACCACCTTCCCCAGGAATTGCGCACAAAACTGCTGGACTGTAGTGCGCAGAAGTAGCTCTCTGCGATTATGAGAAATGTGTCAAATGAGAGACTGGCGCCCTGTATTTATATTATTCCTAACAGACTTGCCTGGGCCGACTTCTCATTCTGGGTACTAATTAATTCATATTAATTATCTTTCTTCAACCGATATCTCATCTAGGGTTACTTTTCATTTATTTTCTTTCTTCCAGAACATTCTCATCATGTCAAAGGTCACAATAGAGGTTCATACCTCCTGAAGCTACCATAATATCAACAACCTCAGACCTGATGGAAAGTTTGACTCCTCCAGTTTGGTAGGCTTCTTTTGGATGATCTCATTATGCCTAAAATGACATTCTTTGTTTCCTCAAATATATAAATTTTAATGGTACTTAAGAGTATGAGTATATAATTCGTAGAAACCATAAAGTGTTGGTGAGGCAACTTCCCTTGAGAGGCCTCTCTTTTCAAGTATGGCCCGTAGCCTCTGCTCTCTACTGGTTTTTGGATGAAATGTTTTGGAATCACTCACACCCAGAACCATATGCACTAAACAACAATCGACACATGGGTTTGAGCTACAATCAGAAAATTGGTTTGAGTTGAATCTAGAAGTGGGCCACATCTCCCATCAGTTGTTACACATAAGAGGTAAAAAATAGGATTTGAGGGTCTTAAAATTGGGTGTAGGAACGAGAATGGGAATGGTGGGAATCGATTCAACATTTTTGGGTGGCCATGTGACCATCACTGACCTTCCCCATGTCCTCCCCAACCTCCTTTTAAATTCAACTACCAACGAGGTTACCTCCTTTAAATGCATGGATATGCAAGGTATTCAACCTCCCAAGTGGATAATCCTCAAATGAATGTATGGGATCATGTCCAAATAATCCTTTTCTAGCGAAAAATGCAATGAATGATGGACCATAACATGTAGTAACTAACTTCAATTCAATTTGCTAGCTAGAAATTCCCAACTTACTTCCTCAAAGAGGCGCCCTTAATAAACATAAACAATGTGCCTCCAAACAATGTGCATAAACTATGTACCATGAACCTGTGTGCCTAAAACCAACTGTTGTTTTTCAAATCCATGGGTAACGTATGTTGGATGTTTGTATTTTAAACACCTTTAATCTCCCCAAATAGGTTTATCTTCTTGTTCGTGTAAAGAAATATTGTTGTCCAAGAAAGACAAAATATACTGCAAATCTTGAGCATTGGTAATGTCGTCTTCCCTCCCCTAAATAATCCATCAATTAAGCTCATTATTTTCTTTGACACTCATATATTATTATTTTAATGTGCCAAAAACCTATTCCCTTTATACAAGTGTTCCATGCATGATTTCATCTACAAGTCTAAGAAAAACCTATCCCTATAGGACCGCTTAAACATAATAGTGCCCAACACTTTCTATATCTGAGTGTCTACCATATTTAGAATGCATTTCAAAGCATGCATGCTCACCTTGAATATGGTTTTATTGTGGGATTTGGATTGAGTCATTTGAAGTTATCAAAATAAAAATGTATGACATAGAGAAGATGATAATTCATAAATGATCATGATATTGTTACTATAGGTGGGAATGCCAATGTCAAATACAAAACAAGGTAGAAAATAGAACTATGAGGGAAGAATATGATAGCTTGTCAGTCCTCCTTGTCCATGTCATAACCAAAACCATCAAGGTCACATCAAGGTCACAACCATTGCTGCTACTCTCTCCTCCATCCTCTTCCTCTTTATCCAGTCTTAGATCTGCATCTGCTGCTGTGGAGGATGACCCCTCAAGAGGATCACCTTTTAATTTTTTCATTATCATGTGGTTTTCATTGGTCGTTTTCATTTCCAGGAAGATGGTGCAACATTTCCTTTGCAACTAAATGGCAATATGGATCCCAACTAGCCATTGGGATGCTACTATAAATTTTGATATTGCCGATGAATATGATGATATATTGTTTTCTATTTTCTTTTGTGAATCTATTCTGTTAAATTCATTACAGACCACTAGACTACATCAGGATTACTGAAAACTAAAACAAACTATTAAACACTATGCTCCAAATCATATTCTGGGGATACTCATTATGTGGCTTTGTATCTTGCACTAACAAACCTCTCAATATCTTGATCCACTACTCTTTTAGTGTATGTATCAGGTTTTTGTGGACTAGCTCCGGGACATGATTCTTTTGTGCTCATTGTTGCGACTCTAATCCCACTCTGACTATACCAATTGTTGGTAATATATGACATGGATTGAGTATATCCCCAGCTGAGTATGCCTTTGGGGATGTCTAAACCATGCCTATGTTGGCATGAGTTGTATATTGATAGTATGGAGGAACAATCGATGTCAGTATTTTCTTTTTTAATATATTAGAGACCACAACATGGCAAAATACAATTTCGAGTGCATGTTTCTGAATAGGAGTTTGGTATAAAGCATTTACCAAAAGCTTGAGGAATATTTGATCTCTTGTCTTGGTATTCCCTAGTAGATCACGAAAAGGGAAGGAAAGTATGAAGGAGATGATTACCATATCCATTGCCAACAAGTTATTGAAAGGGTTTACTTTGAAGTTTGAGTAAACTGATTGTCTTGTTATGCATATGTTCAAAGGGTCCTTAGTGTTAGCCTTTTCTTACCTAACTGCAAGACATTTACAGAGTTCGAATCCAAAATAAATGTGCCCTTGTATTTGATGGACTGGCTAAGGGGAATCAAAACCTAGCTCAGTCTGGTGGATTAATTTATGTTCCTGGAGGAATGATGCTGAAAATATATGGTGTTGGCATGTGCTCCATGAATTTATGGAATAAATTATGTGCACTGTGGAAACCCATATTTCAAGGAGGTGTTGGGCTTGTCTGTCTCCCAAGAGGCTCAAATTCTCTGCACCTCCCAATCTATCTAGGCTCCACTTGCCCTGGTAGATGAGCCTCCTTGGACTGCGTAAAAGATCTTCCCAAGCAACTCCTTCCTTTACCATTCAACAAGCGAAGAAGACAACACACTCCTGGAGAAAATCATCAATGTTGGAAGTATGGACAACATAAATTTTGTGTAAATACGAAGTTGTGGGCTGCGTTTTCTGAATTGAGCTTTGATCTTAGTTCAACCTTGTCTAGATAACAAATATCTAGTTTTGTGCATGCCATTTTGACACTCTGAATAAAATAAGAACTAATAGAAAATACAAAATCCAGTAACTCTTTCTGCATCATAATTTGAAAGTCTTCCAAATAAGTCTGGTCAGTCTAAAGGAGGCTGCAACTCTCTCAAAGGAACAAGACTTCTGGACTTGGTAGATGAACCTTCTTGGTCTGTGCAAGAGATTCATTCTATTAGCTCCATCCTAGAACTTTCAACAAATGAAGAAGACAATGACTTGCTCCCATAAGAAGAATGGGAATAAAATATTCAATGCTAGGAGTAATGACAGTGGAAATTTTGTGCAAATAGGAAAGGTGAGTGCTGGGTTTTTTTCCTTATCAAGCTCTGATCTTAGATCCGTCTTGTCTAGATAGGAAATATTTATAATAATAATAATAATCTAATCTAAGGCGACCACCTACTCAAAGCATGTTAGATGACGGAAAGGAAGTTCCTTGACAATTTTCAAGAAATATACTTGACAAAGCTTCAATCCAAGATTCTATTTATATTGGCCATAGAAACATATTTTAATCAGCTTGTTCATCCGCTCTGTAATCCTAACACTTTGTTAGTTGTCTAAAGCTGCCAGTTCCTAAAACCGTTAGTTTAAACATGCCTACATAAAACACCATTACAGTGTTAGACCCTGAACGCTGATGGTGGCCTTAATATTATTATTGTTCCAAATTGCACACAAACATCTTATTGCAATTATACATGCTATGCCATGAAAATCAAGCATGAATAATGTGCTTAGCAATGAAGCTTGGCTCATCATAGAAATTCCTAAGCAAATTATGGATTTTGTTTGGATATTAGTTTATTATGAAAATGTGAAATACAATGATACATTGACAACACTGCCTTTAAGCTTATCTTCCAATAATGAATTCAATGATTCAAATTCCAATAGATTAGTAAATACTAAGATCTACAAGTATTGCGGAAAAGGATTTGGTTGCAAAGATGCATACTTTGGCAAAATGAAAGCTTTTCTTCTTCTTGACAAGGCCCATTTAGCCCGCAACACACTCAAAGCTTCTTGTTGCTTTCCTAGTTTGTTGAAACCAAAAAACATAGTCCTGAAGTTTACAACACTGGGTTGATTTCCATCATTTCATATAGTAGTTCCAGTGCCATTTTTGATTTACCGCCCCTGCAAAGACATTGAATGAATGTAGAGTAAGTTTCAAAATCAGGAGGAGGCTCTTTCTCCTTCATGAGATTGAAATTATTCCAAGCATTAGAAGTTAATCCCTCATTCATAAACCCTCTAATTAATGCAGTATGTGTAACAACAGTGGGCTCACAACCAACATTTTTCATTTCCTCAACAAACCATAACGCTTGTTTTGATTTATTTTCCCTAAAGAAATGAATAATCAAAGCGGTATAGATATGAACAATAGGTAAATAACCTGCATCTCTCATACTGTCCAACATTTATAAAGCCTTACTTACTTGACCTGCCCTCAACAAACCAGGGAGAAGGCTACCATACACATATTCATCAATGACACATCCCCAATTTTTCATTTCATCCCCCAACTCTAGGGCCTCTAACATTTTGCCTACCCTGAAAAAATTAATAACTTAATTCTCCAAGAATTTTTTAGAAGAAAATAAAAATGAAGCAAGCTCAAAATCCATGAATTTTGAGAAGCTAACAATAAATAAGCATACCTCCACAATCTTTGTTGATGTTGAATATTGATATAAAACATCCAAGCATTGCGACTTTTTAATTTCTAGAGATTTGGTTTGTCTCAAACTCCAGAAATATAATTTGAATTCCATTTGATTTGATTAATATGTATGTTGCAGCGATTGAGACTCCCAATGTTCATATTATATCCTTATTTGGCATGCCAATTATTACTTTTCTTGACACATGCTTAACCTTACAGTTCTGCTTTACATCATTGCTTGCAAGTTCTTAAATGGGGTAATAACAACGAGATCTCATATCAAACACTTATTCAATGTCTTCTCTTTACCTTTTTGTCTTTTAGCCCTGTGATTATTTGCCTTGGTCAAGATACCATCTCCCCCCCATAGTTGATACATGGGAAATACAATGAGATCTCATATCAAGCACTTATTCAATGTCTTCTCTTTACCTTTTTGTCTGTTAGCCATGTGATTATTTGCCTTGGTCAAGAACCCATCTCCCCCAATAGTTGATACATGGGAAATACAATCTTTCTTATAGACATCATCTATTATGGATGGTGCCAATGTATTTTTCCCTATCTCATCTATCTACTTCCCATTTTCCTTCTCTACACTTACCTCATGATCTAAACCAATACAAATTTCATTATAATCCTCATCTGCAATGGATGATCCAAACGTATAGTTTCCTAATGTCTTAGTTATGAATTTCTCTTTTCCTTCTCTGCACTTACTTAACAATGTTGGGCAAAACAATCTCCTTATAATCCCTGCTTGTAATGGATGATGCCAATGCATGGTTTCTTGCAGTATCCTTTATGGATTTATCCTTTCCCTCTCTACACTTATCTAATGATCATTCTCATATAATATCTTTTCAATTAGATTATAAAGAGATACTAAGTTCACAGTCCCATAAATATGTGGAAGGTGCTCTACCTTCTCTGTAAAATCTAGCATATTTGATTCATCATTCATGTGACTCCCTATATGTTAGAAAAAACTAGTTGATCCTTGTTCTCTATGTAAGAGCCTTGGGTTGCATTCAAATTTACTTTAGAATATGTAGGCCACAAAGTTTCATTACATGAAATAGTCTCATAGATAGAATACAAATGATCATCCTCTGATATTTTCTATGATGTCAAGTGGTCCAATGGGCTATTTTGTACAACATCATCTCCATTATGAACTTATTTATCATTTTCAAAATTGGATTCCCTTGAACATATATATGTTGCCATTGATTGTTCCACATTAAGGCTATTTGTTGCAACATCATCTCCATCATGACATATTTCCTTGACATTTTCAAAAATGAATTCAACAGATTGCATATATATTGCCATTTTTTGTCCCACCTTAAGGCCTGTTTCTTCTTCCTGTAAGGTGTCAAGGGACATCGAGACTAAAACAAGATTCTACATTACATGGCCTAAAAATCCATGGTCATTTTAGGATTTTAGCTAACAATTTTTCTTTGTATATTGTAAATAGTTTATCATGTATTCAAATCATCTCCTTGCTGCTCAAAAATCTTATTTTATAGGAGCTATCTAAAATAAGGATATTTTCAACAAATTTTGAACATTTTGAATATTTGTAGAGAGCATTCTCCCTTCTTTGTATATTTGGCAATAGAATCTTGCAGCTAGTTGTAACTGAATGACATGGCTTGGGATTGGCATGCATCATTGCAATATTGGGAACTATCAAAAACAAAAAAGTATACACAGATATTAGAAATAAGTTACAACAACTATATTATAAAAGTGTATATTATTAGAATAAAATTGAATGCAATCACCAAGTCAATAATTTTCACCATTATTTGCCAAAAATAAATCTTTGGTTTTAGGGAGAGTTGGCTCTAGAAGTGAAGTTGAGCCCAATAAACCATTGAGAAAAAACATTTACCTTATCCTCAATCTACCTTGGATTTGGATCTAGTACCCCTAGGGATAGGATGTGCTATTGGGGTTTTCTTTTTAATTTTAAGAGGTGATTCCTCCAAAGGATTCTCATCTGAATCATCTGAATGACTGGATGAATGTGAGGGTTCTTTAAATAGAGTCCTAGGGCTCTTTGATCTTGAACGTTGAGGGGATTTTTCTATTACAGGAATGTTTTCCCTACATCCAAATATCTTTCAAATTGAACTATTTTTTCTATATTGATTTGTCCCAAGTTAAATTAACATGAAACTGCTTTCAAGACAATTGTAAAGTGTTTACTTTTTCAATGGTTCCATTGGTGTAAGAGATTATGAGTATTATGTTAATTCTGATATAATGGTTGAAATTTTCCTTTTCTCTCTTCAAACGTTGCTAAATTATTGATGAAAAGGTCAAGGGTTGATATTTGTTTGGTCATGTCATTTATGCTTGGGGAAAGCAAGCTTATATCAATTGTATAAAGTTGGAAGATGATAGTTTGTGCCAATAAGACAATAGGATACATTTTTATGCATCTTTGTAAAAATAGGAGTCAAAGATGAAGTGATATCTCTTTAACTATAATACCTGTTACAAAACTGAGAGTGGTTTTTGTACATAAGGTTGTTTTGAATAAAAACCTCTCTCAGAGTTTTGAAATTCCTTCCCATCTTCTCGAAATCCATGCCACAAAATAATGGCTAAAACAGGAAATTAAATATTCTTGAAAAATAGGCCTCAAATCTCGCTGTATATCTCCCAAGTTATAACACTTGTGTATAAACTGAAGGAGGTTTTTGTTCTTTGGTATGTGATTGACAAAAACCTCTTTCTCTTTTGTTAAATTCATCTCCATTTGGTCAGAAATGGATTTTGAAGTAAAACTGTCCCTATGTGTAGAAAATGACCTCAAAACCCTAAAAATCATGCCAATCACCTGTTTGTTCTCTCCATCTCCTTTACTGCACTAGGGTGCACATATAAAAAAGGCTCAACAATAGGTCCATATAACACTAAGAGTACATTTAAAGTAGGCCTGTGTAACATTGGTTATGGCAGCAATTTGCCTCATTTATTGTGCACAACAGAGTGTGAGGGAGGCATAGTTATGTAGGAGAGAAAAAGGTGCTTGCATGCACCAATCTTACTATATTTCCATTTTTTCCACCTTCAATTAAACTCATTTTACTGTTGTTCTAGATTTAGAAAGTTCCATTTTTTGTTCAGTTTCTAGTTCAATCATTTTTTTAATTCAATTTTATTTTCTAGTTATAGAAATAGGTGCATGAGTTGACTTGGTCTAAGTAGAAACAAATCTCTAGTAGCTAGTGCTTGCCTATATGTATGTTTTCTACTTCTTTTTTATCATTCCAATCTAGGTATTTTCTCATGTAGGCCTAGGGTGCACTTATCTAAGATATAATTAGATTTAGGGTTAGGGATTAGTATTTTAACCTAGGCGCAACATAATGATGGAGTGCAATGATTGTAAACCTAGCTCTTCCTAGTCTATAAAGGAGTAAGGGGGTCTTCCACTAGGTTGGTTAGTAAATTTTAGATTTTGATCTATTGTAGCATATTTTCTTCTTTCCATATTCAATAAAATATAGATGTGATTAATAGTTTAGTCTTGTGTACTTGCTATTATTATTTTCTGTAGTATGTTTTTGTAAAATCTAGGATTTGAAGATTGTTGTTTTGACCGTTTTTTTTTATCTTTAAAGTTACCTAGGGTTTTTAGGATTATTCTTTGAGTGCAGGATTTGCTTACCATGGTCTGGAAAACAAGGCATAAGAGTTTGCAAGACAAGATTCCTTTTATATCCCTATAGGATCAACATAACAAGCCATTGAGTTTTGTTTCATTGTAACTTGGTTGCCAATAAGACAATATGATACATTTTTCAGATTTCTGCATATTTGTAAAAATAAGAGTCAAAGATGAAGTGATATCTATTTAACTATAATACCTGTTACAAAACCGGGAGATGTTTTTGTACATAAGGTTGTTTTGAAGAAAAACCTCTCTCATATTTTTGAAATTCCTTCCCATATTTTTGAAATATGTGCCACAAAATAATGACTAAAAAAAGAAATTAAATATTCTTGAAAAATAGGCCTCAAATCTCGCTGCATATCTGCCAAATTATAACACCTGTGTATAAAATGAAGGAGGTTTTCTTTCTTTGGTATGTGATTGAAAAAAACCTCTTTCTCTTTTGTTAAATTCATCTCAATTTGGTCAGAAATGGATTTTGAAGTAAAACTGTCCCTGTGTGTAACAAATGACCTCGAAACCCTAAAAATCATGCCATGGATTGGATCAATAGAGAATAATGGAAAGAAGCTTGTCTCACCTTTGCAAAGCTATTGTGTAATATTGTATATCCTTTAGTATTTGTTCTAGGGTAATCATAGAAGGATTTGGGTTGCAAGTTTTCATTAAGGGGTGTAAATTATGTGTCTATTTCATTTCTTTGTCAAATTCTAGGCTAGATATATTGGATTGGGGGTGAATATCTTAGGGTTTCATTTCCTTTTTTTTTTTTTTTGTTTGTTAATTTGTGCGGGACCTGGTGGCTACGCGATTAACCTGTGGCTTGAGAAACCGCGACTCAGGGGCATCTAAGCCGTCAAAATCACCCGGGGATCGCACCCGACCTGAGCCACACCAACCCTTAACATGGTTGGATTTTTTGTCCCCGCAGGTTTCGAACCAGTGACTTTAACATCACGGAGAGGCTTAACAACACACTCCGTCACCGACTGTCCTACACCTCGGGGACTTAGGGTTTCATTTCCTTACCCTAGGTTTAGTATATGATTTATTTTTTAATACTTAGGTTAATTTCTTTAGAATTATCCTCCCTATAATCATTGGAAGGTTTCATTCTCCTTAGTTTGGTGCTCATCCAAGCAATCTATATGATGTTTGAGACTTCAACGACCAAGAAAAGAGGAAAAATACTCAAGAGAGACTTAGACACCATAGCCCAAGTAAGATTAGGCACTGGTCTCCTATTCACTCATCACCCCAAGCCCATCTTTTACATTTATTTTTCCATCATGATTGTGGGTAGGTTCTCCTTACTCTCACTCCTACTACAAGAAGTGAGCCTAGTTGAACAATAGGGAATCCACTTATACCTACACAGATGGATTCTCTGTAGTGTTAATTTCTTCCTAAAGATTGATAGGGTTATCTTTTGGATAACTTGTTTCTTGTAGATCCACTCGAACATTCACTGGGTAAACACTAAATTTAGAAACAAATATTCACCAATCTTCTTGAAGAAATGTTGTGCTCTTCTTTCTTATTGTCATTGTTCGAGTCTTTGAAGCGAACCTCTAGTTTTCCACCATTCTTGATCTCACAGTGATACAATTCTTTTGTTTTGTTTTTGTGACCCATAGTCTTGTTTTCATTACACTTGTAACATTTTATTTCCTGCTTCCACATACCATATGGATTATAGAGCTTACTACCATCATGCATATTAATGTATGGATTTGCACCTCTTTTCATTATATCCATTAAGCTTTGCAGTATTTCTAGGTCTTGAAGCATATCATAATGTGAGGAGAAATTTGGGAGAAAGTATTAGAGTAGCTTCGTTCAAATTGAATATTCTATACTTGGTAGGAATTTTACTAATTTTATATTATTTCTCTTGCAGGTTTCACTTTTGGCTTCTAGATCAATTCGAAATTTCAATTGTGGAATATTTATTGAGATGTCAAACATCGATTGCGGGAAGAAAAGATCAAGATAAAATGATATATCATCATACTTTCAAAGATCTCAATCCAAGGATCCACATTCTCTTCATGCTTCAAGCTCTTTTGAGCAACCTATCACTGAAAGAGATGTCAACTCTTGTGAGAATGCCTCTTATATCCAAATAATAGATAAAGAAATATGTTCCTCTGGTGATCAAAGTGAGATAAATGCATTTTCACAGAAATTGGCACTACAAATGTAAAAAATATTTCATTGGAAATGAACACAACTTATTCACAGAAAAGACAAAAGGGCCAATGGGACATAGGGAGAGGCTTCCAACCAGATTGGGTCTCAAAATTTCCATTTATTGAACCATTACCTCCAAAAAATGAGAGAGAAACCAAAAGTTATTTAGATGCAATATATGTAGTTGAAAACTTGGCACACCAACGACATTTCAGATGAAGTTAGATACAATTGAGAAGCATGTAGGAAAGGTGTATGAAAATAAAATTTTAGATGGTGAGGAGAAATCTATTGTAAGATGGAAATCTTCCGAAGAATGTCGACATGTCAAATATGCTGATGAATATAATGAATATTTAACAAGTAAGGAAAAAATCGAGGTAGGTGGAGGAAGCATCACATCTCTATTCGAAAAGATGATGGAAATAAATTTGTTATCCAAGACAATTCAATTAAGCACTGTATTTCACATCTTATCTAAAGGGCGTCCTATGACATATTATCTGGATTAGATGAAATATCTATCTTTTCTTCAAATGCCAAACTTTCCATCTTCTCACTGGTCTTTAACGAGTGGTTGGGAATGGGCAAAATATCTAGCTCAAGTAGAAAAGGATGATATGAAAGAGAAGATTGCAAGTGCTAGGTTTGTGTAATTGTCTTTGGATGAGGTTACAACTATTGATAACACTTCATGGATTTCTATGAGTATTTATATGGTTAATGACCATATTAGGCATTCCTATCTACTCAGGGTTCATAAAATGAAGGAGAATTCTACCACTGAAAATATTTATGAACTTGTTAATAATAGTTTGAAGGAAAGTGGTGGTATGGATCCTTTAATGATCGCAAAAAAGTTGGTATGTGTTGGAGTGGATGGAGCATCGATAATGCAAGGACAAAGGAATGGCATTTGTGTTAGACTACAACTATCAACTTCACTATATATGTTGAGTATTCATTGTATGGCTCATAGGATGAATCTTGCATTTAAAATAGTAAACAAGTTTCCATCGGTTTCAAAAGTTGAAGATCTTGTACGAGAGGCTTATTCATATTTTTCTTGTAGTCCCAAATGATTTTCAGAGTTTAATTTTTTTTTTTCCGACGGTGTTACAAATGGAAACACGCTATTAAAAGATGTTTATACAAGATGGATCTCATTGAATGGACCAACTCAAAGATTATTTAGTGAGTACTAGTCCTTGGTAGGGGTGATGTATGAACATCGCTTCAGTGTAGATAAATCTCAAGATCTTCTCTTTCGACTAACTGACATAGAGACATTATTAACATTGGTTGTAATTCTTCATATGCTAGATGAAATGAATGTCCTCGTGAAAATGTCTCAAAGTCGCACAATGTATATTGCAAAATACACAAATGCAAGAAAATTTGCATGCCTTGCATTGGATAATTTGTATATGATGCCAAAGTCTTTCATAGGTCCACAATTTACAAATTGGACTACGATCATTGATATAGAAAATACTAAAAATTATTTTAAGTTTGATGAAAAATGTATACTATGTATGGAAGTGCGTGGGTATATGGTTCCTTTTCATTATATTGATAAGACAGGATGAACCACCAAAGAGCACCATGTGTCAAGAGACCTATTCGACAATGTTGTCATTTCAGTGAGACACAAGTTGATAGAAATTGCAAAATCACTGTCATCGGAGATAAGAGAACGATTCCCTCTAGATGAATTGTTGGAGGCCATGTCTGTGGTGTACCCTGAATATTGGAACAATATAAAATGCCAACCTACTTTAAAACGTGACTTTGTGGAAAAATTAAAAACTTTAGTGGACCACTTTTGCAAGAAGGTTGAGATACATGGAGAACAGGTTGAAGGTATTTTGGATCAATCAAAATTGTTTCAACAAGCCACACGCTTCGCTGAAACAATGTAGAATCAATTTCGTGCTTTGGAGAATCCTGTAGAATATGGTGCAATAACAAGATTATGAACTATTTTAGGTGCTAACCAATACTTGTAGAAAACATATCCGAATATTTCAAATTAGTGGATTTGTGTCGAACCATGATTTTGTGATCAGTGGAGGATGAGAGAATGTTTAGTGCACTATCATTTTTGAAGTCAAAGATGAGGAACAAGCTTGATAAACATATGGATACATGTTTAAGATTATATGTAACAAAGTATGACATTACCACTTTTCCATATGAAAGAGCACTAGCTCTTTGGCGATCCGATTGTGATAGAAGGGGAGAAAACAATATAACAAGTTTATCTAATGAACTTGATACAAAACATAATTCTTTGGAGGCTCATAATGATAGTCCATTTGGAGAGGGTCTTGTTCATAACGAAGAAAATGAGCACCAAGGTGAGAACTGGGAAATTGATATACTGTAAGATTTGATCTAATCCAATATATATGAGGACCTAGGGGACACTTATTTCGGTATATGTGTTCCATTGGTGGTGCAATAAATAGTGAATGGAATAATACATATGATGTGATTCTTGTGATACGTTCTTCCTCTATTTTTGGAGTAAGTCGGAAATTCTTTATCATAGCAAGATTACTACATGCCAATTTGAGGATGCATTAAGGTAAAAATAGGTTCTATTATTTATATTTTGTTTTTTTCATTGTAACTTTGGAGCCACATTTTCTTGATGCAATTTATTTTAAGATTGATGTTTTGATATTTAACTATTACATTGTCTCTTTCTTGTATGTGACAGGAAATGAAGTTGGATTTTGATGAAGATGGGACCTATATCTTCACATAGATAGTGTCCTAGTATTAAAGGGTAGATACCTGATTTAACAAGAATTACGCTAAGCAAGAATGGGCTCATTCAAGTAGATGAAATTTCTTTGATGTCTTTCTCTAATATGTTGATAAATTTTAATGGTTTGTTTGTTTGTTGCATTTTGGAACTTTTTGTCAACTTTAGAATTTTGTGTTTATTTTGGTTAAAAATGTGTTAGGCCCTTGAATGCTTCCAGTTCTCATTTGATGTTTGACTGAACCTTTTGTTATGGAATGGTTGGCTTCATCTGATTTCCATTGAGTGAAAGGTTTGGGTTAAAGTTAAAGACCTTTGTTGAGTAAAAAATTGTTTTTCATCTTTTTCTCATGACATTTATTTGATAAACATATGGTCTTAGGCTTAATATATGCCTTTAGTTATTTTGTGGGCACTCAATGTGTTCTCCACAATTATGATTATTTTTTTAATATGTTTGATGGTCAAGGAATTTTTTTTTTATTTCCTTTCATTTTTTGGCATGACTTGAGCATCTTCACCTTTTAGAATCTACTATGTTTATTTTGTATTTTCTTTGAAAATAATTATTGATTATTTAGAAAGGGAAATGAGCTCTACTTAGCTAAGAGAAGAGAAAAATGATCTATTCACTAGGTTCCTATGCGTACATCATAAAAAACTTATTAGCATGAGACCGACATTCCTCCAATGCAATTATACTTTCATAAATATGGTGGTTGAATTTCATATTCCGTAAAGAATGCTATGCAAACCCCTTTGTTGATTGGATAAATACCTCCATTACCCATACTTTAATGCCACTTATCTTGCAAACCTCATTCCATACCATGAATAACAACACACATTGTCTTGTTTGTCTTTTAAAGTTTGTTTTGTTGAAATATTAGTGTATGCTACATCAATGAATTGATGTTTAAGGTACTGATGGTTGTATTACTCTTCAAAGCATCAATGTTAGGCCAATTACCAACACTATGAAGGTGGAAGTGAATGAAGAATAAGCATGCTTCATTATTACACAAGAGTGCATGAAAATCACATCAAGGTAAGCCCATGAAAGTTTTGAGTTTGAATTTACATTCTCTTGCAGATTTATCAATGATTATGAATGCATCATGTCATTGATTTAGGTGTTATATGAATGACTTAGTGAGATATTGAGATAAGAATGTTTACATGGAGATTTATCTCACTTGGTAGCATAGGCTTAGGAAATTTTCTGAATCATTTGTCCTTTCAAATTGTTGACGAAAAGTGCTTATGTCAGATCATGCATTGGTATTATCAATGAGACCTAGTTGTAATCCTTCTCATCCAATGACTAATATTGCTTATGTATATTCCCTCTCTTTAGTGGTTGGTGAATCACTCTGAGATGAGATCGATTAGTTTTGTAATTGCTGTCATTTCCACATGTTGGTGAAAGAGGTCTAGTTAAGAGCTCGAGAACTTGGAAGAATGTCTCAATTGAATATGTTTCGGGAGGGTGCTTATGGTCTCATCCAATAAATCTTGGATGTAATCAATGCCAATTTTAAGGTCTAAGTTTATACCCACTAGACGATTTTATGGTCTCATTTGTATCCAATAGTTAAAACTTATGCTCAATGGGTGTTTTTTTTCCCTATAGTTCTAAGGCTTAATCTATGCCCAACATTTATTACAAAGTTATGTGTCCCTTAACTTTTTTATAAGCTAACAAAAATATAAGGGGTAAAAGTGACCTCTATTCCTTAGAAAGAGTTTTTTTTTGGGTGCAAAAGGATTATTAGAGAGGAACTCATGCATGGAATGTGACCTATCAATATCCTTATACTTTTGGAGTTATTCATTGATAGAATTATGTGCACTCCTATTTAGGAACATCCTATGATAAACTTGTTTGAAGGGTCCTTTCGTAATCGATGAATCAATAATAAATAATCCATAATAGAAGTGGCAGAGCAAAGATTAATATCTCATGAGCTTGATAGAAGTGGTGGTCAGTATAAAAACACATGAAAATTGTGGTGAAATATCATCAAAACTTATAGAGGGATATGCAAGTCTACAATGAGAATCTTGACAAACACAATCCCTAATGCTTGCAACGTTGTCTAGAGGATGGAAAAGTTATGTTTCTTTTTCCAAATATGTAAAGTGATTATATTACAATTTAATTAATGCAATCTTTTATTATTATATATGGTTTTATAATTTATCAAAAAAATTACCAAGACTTTACAAGGTTTTATAATTCAGTGAAAGATTCGCCAAGATTTTACAAGATTTTATAATTCAGTGAAATATTCGCCAAGATTTTACAATATTTTATAAAATAGTAAAAGATTATCCAAAACATTATATATACATATTATATTATTGATAAAATAGGCTTTGAATTTTCCTATGTATCATGGGGATTCACTCATTTATTATACATATAAATTTAGGAGGGGTTCTTAAAATCACCCCTGGGTAAGAGCATTTAATTCTTTTCTTTATTGTTGTAAAAGACTTCGTGTGTTTCCTGTTTATGATAATTTATTTGCAGCTCAAAATGCAATGTGGGTTGAGCATTAAACTATGACAAAACTCATTGAGACTTGAAATCGGGTTGGGGTCCAAGAAATTTTACAAGGATGACTTGTACATATTTCTTCTTTTTCTATAATTGTGATTCTTCTTGTTATTTTTCATCCTAAAAGAAATTTGATTTCACATAATAATTTTTTTTATCATAAAATTACTAATTCATTTTTCTTTAAGTGTTTTTCCTTGAATGTTGTTTCCCAATAAAATATTTTTCCCCTAAAAAATCTTTATATTCAATGTCTTTTTGGAATAAAAAGAAATAGGTGTATCCTATGTTTATCATAGTGTTCTCGAGTTTGCCTCCATTCATAGCATAAAAAAAAATAAAAAAAAATAAATGTTTTTTTACCAATTTCTCAATAAAACTTTACATTAATACCATTATCACATTAAACCATGTCAATTTATTTGATTTGGTTAATGGAACACTTTATTATTTATTATTGTCTTAGTTGAATATTTTAAATGTTGTTTCTAAATAAAATCTTATATCAACGCTATTTTCACGTAAATAAAAACATTATAAATATGAAATTTACATATAAATATTGTTACAATCCAAATATAAGTATCTTAACAATAATCAAAATTATTAAGAGATTTAATCCCTCTTAGTGTTTGATAAATCACGAGTTAACAAGTGGACAAAGAGCACACATGTCATAAGTGGTAATTGAAATGCAGTGGATATGGGCTATGTTTTTCCCGCTCGACCATCCGAATAAATCTCAATTGACATGTTGAATTTGTCTACTTATTAACTTGGAATCAATTAATTATTAACAACAATATTAATCTAGATTCATTTTGATTTTAGGTTTACTAAGTAATTATATAAGGAGTAAGAGCACATATGTCACAAGTGGGAATTGAAACGAGGTGAGAAAGGAAACATTTCTTCTCCTGACCATTCGAACTAATCCAAATTGACATGTGATCTTCAATAATATTGTAATATAAATTATCATTCTAATTCCAATTTCGGTGAGTTTAAGTACTTATTAACTTAGTCTATTAAATACGTCGAGTTTTTCAATTGTAATAAAAAACATCTAATATAAAATAAGGCAGTTATTTTTCATAATGATAGTGATACACATTCATTTTAATATCATATTTATTAAATAAGTGTAAATCATTCTTAATCTCATTATTGGTAATTGTTATTGATAATGATAGTGATACATTCATTTTAATATCATATTTATTAAATAAGTGTAAATCATTCTTAATCCCATTACTGGTAATTATTATTATTAATGATAGTGATATATTCAATTTAATATCATATTCATTAAATAAGTGTAAATCATTCTTAATTCCATTATCGGTAATTATTATTGATAATGATAGTGATACACATTCATTTTAATATCATATTTATTAAATAAGTGTAAATCATTCTTAATTATATAACTGCTTAGTAAACATAAAATTAAAATGAATCTATATTAATATCATTAATAATAATAAACTTGGATTTATCAAATGCCAAGAGAGATCAAATCTCTTAACAATTTTGATTATTGTTAAGATACTTATATTTACATTGTAACAATATTTATATGTATATTTCATATTTATAATATTTTTATTTACGTAAAAAAGCATTGATATACGATTTTATTTATAAACAACAGTTAAAACATTCAACTAAGTCAATATTAAATAATAAAGTGTTCCATTAACTAAATCAAATAAATTGACATGGTTTAATGTGATAATGATATTAACGTAAGGTTTTATTGATAAATTGGTAAACAAACTTTTTTAGTTTCTATATTTTTTATGCTATGAATGGAGGCTTTATAAAATATGAGATCACTATAATAAAGATAGAATATGCCTATTTATTTTTAGTCCAAAAACACTCTAAGAAAATTGAATTAGCAGTTTTATTATAAAAAATGATTATATGAAAAAAATTCTTTTAGGATGAAAAAATAACAATAAAAATTGTAATTATATATAAAAAAGAATTCTTTACCAGTCATGCTCACACATATTTCATTTAATGATTTAGAAAAGTAAAATCATTTTTAAAAAACATCTTCAATTCCTTTTAGGATGAAAAAATAATAATAAGAATTGTGATTATAGCAAAGGAAGAATACATGTAGCTTGGTTAATGTAACATGGGTCATCAATCTTGTGTAGGAAAAAAGAGATGTTAACATTTATGTATTTATGCATGGGTAAAGAGAAAGCTTTAGCATCATATAAATAGAATTAATAAAGTGATTGAGGAGCATTAATAAAGAAAGGAAGTAACTAATAACAATCATTAATAAAGTATGCCCCTCTAATTTTGCATTTAGGTTATGTGGAAACCCTCTATGGAAACCCTAGATCATCGTCGTAGCCCTACCTTAGGCCTCGTAACCATGTCAAGAGGGAATCCAGACCCTTCTCCTGAGTTTGAAGTAGATGTCAAAGCCTTCAGACAATTAGTCAACTCTCTGGGAACCCTGTTGCTCTCCCCATTCATTCTTAGTTTGTTAAAAAACTTGATTAGATCCCATCAATTGCTATTTCAAGGATTGTTGCTCATTGTAAAGCAATGGTGTATGCATCCAAGGGTATTATTAGCCAATTTACAGGTCTTTGGCCCTCACCTCGACAAGTGGAGCTTTGGATTGCACAGTACTGGAAATCTATGATAAGAGAAAGATTGAATCATTTTTCTATGGTAAGGGATTCTACACTTTATTTTTTGAACACAAAGAAGATAGAGATCTTATTTTTTGTAGCAAGCCTTATTTTTATGGATCTCGGGGTCTGTACTTGAATTGATGGACTTCGGACTTTGATCCAGAGAGTGATATCCCAACTGTAATCCCAGTCTGGGTTCATCTTCCTCATCTACCCCTACATTGTTGGAGAGGTGATGTTCTGAAATGTATCGAAGATTCTCTAGGAAAGTATATTGATAAATATGAACCTAAGACAACAATGTATGCTTGTTCTAGAATCTGTGTTGAGGTAGATATAGAAAAAGGATTGCATCAAGTTATCAAGATTTCTTTGGATGGGTGGCCAGACTTGCAGAAGCTAGACTATGAGAAATTTCCATTCAAGTGCAAGTCCTGCCACCAATATGGGCAATTTGCTCGAAATTGCTCCAAAAATAAACAGGATCAGGAAGTCCCAAGGGAAGAATTTGAAGAGGGATGGAAACAAGTTTGAAAGAAATAAAATACTGGGAAACTCGTCGTCAAGCTCCTGGGCCGTCAAACCTTATTCTCCTTCCCAATCCTACCTAGAATCCCCCATCCACAGAAAACCCTGTAGAAATAAAAATAAATCAAGGGAATGAAGGCTATAAAACCCAAGAAAAATTGCATCTGGAAACATCAAATAGCTTTTCAATTCTAGGAGAATCCACAATGGGGAAGGAAGATGAAGGGAATGAAAACCTCAATCCAAGCTCCTCAAGCACTAACCCTAAAAAATAGTCGAAAGAATACCCCCCAAGGGGAAGCCTCATAAAAATGTAGAGGATGAAGAGATTCCATAGGAAAGAACCCGCAAATTAGGAAGAAAGACAAATCGAGACTCAAGAGAAGAAATGTCGAATAAAGAGAAAGTCCTTGGGAAATAACATTCAATTTAAATCTCCCTACGTAACATGGGAAATAAGGGAAGTAGAAAGGGGATAGACCTTCCCGCATCAACTAGGTGGGCCCCCTCAAATCAAAAGTAATGAAATTCTTCTACTGAAATTGTAGAGGCTCTGGCAACAAATCTAAGGTCGAATCCGTAAGAGACCTTATTAAACTCGATAAACCATCTGTAATTCTCCTCCAAGAGACTAAAATGGAGGATTCAGAAGCCGTTCTAAGTGGGACAAAAGCAATGCCAAACAGTAACAGAATCGCCAAAAGATCAATAGGAGAATCTAGATGTATTATGACTCTGTGGGATTCATCACAATGGGAACTTGAGGTATCTTTATATGCAAAGCATTGGATTCTTATTGTCCTCCATGATACAGATTCAACACTTAGATTTTCCATTTTTAATATTTATATGCCCAATATATATATGGACAAAATAGAATGAAGGAAAATTTGGAAATCGCCACTGCTATAGTAGGGGGAGACTTCAATACAATCCTCCAAAACTCAAAAGAAAGAGGTGAAAGATGTGTTCGATATCTAATGTGAGAAAATACGAAAGAAATAATCTTTGATTGGGTTCTCCAGGATATCAAACCTTCTAAAGGAAAGTATACTTGGAGAAACAAGAGTTCTAGTCTCGACCACATTGTTGCTCGCCTGGTCCGTTTCTTCATACATAGTGACCTCCTTCTCCTTCCCCTTTCAATGTCCTCCAATATTCTCCCTTTCTCCCTTTCAAACCATAATCACATTTATCTTTCCTTATCCCCCCTCAGAACTTTGGCCCTATTCATCTCCATTTCAACCCCCTGTGGCTTCAACATGATGATGCCATCTCTCTAGTCAAATAAGCTTAGAGCTCCCCTATCCATGGATCCCCCAACTTTGTATGGTAGAGTAAATTAAAAGTAGTCAAGTAAACACTAAAATCTTGGGTAAAATCCTCCTACACCCCCCCTTTTATGGAAAGAACCTCAAGAATTGCAGAAATAGAAGCAATTCAAACAGATATGGAAGATAAGGAGGTGACTGAAACCTCCCTAAAATTGGAAAGGAAAGCATATCAAAATATGCATTCAACTTTTTGGAAAGAAGAAGAGTGGAAGCTCAAATACTGTAGTCTATGGATATAATTAGGAGACTCAAACACCTCCTTCTTTCACAAGCAAATGAAATAAATGTGTGATAAAAATATAGTGCAAAAAATTCAAGTGGATTTAGGGCGGGTATCACGGGGTCTTCACTTAGTGAACCTATGACATAGCGCCTTCGTTCATGGAATATTAAAGAATACCCCTAATTTCACTAGATATTGATAAATGCCTTCCAAAATCATTTTGTTGAACCCCCCTCCCAATACATGTTTCCAATAAAAAAAACCCTATTTTAACCAAATACCTGTTTTTATACCCCCCAATACCTATAAACCCCCTAAAACCCCACACCCCCCAATACCTACAATATATTGACTTTATTTTTCACAATTTAAAAACCCCCTTCATGAATGAACGTGATAAGATATTGGTCAACAAGGTGAATCCCCCGTGGCGGGTATTGGACAATTTTGACCATATCAAGGAAGCAATTGTGCAACATTTTGGAAATATCTATACACAGGAAAGTGAAGAGGGGGAAGAAACCAACGAACAAATCATGTTGGAAAATATACCAACTTGTATAATTGAAGAAGAAAATAGTATTCCTCTTAAAGAAATCAGTGAAGAAGAAGTCTCATAAGCAATATGGGGATTGGGTCAGGACAAAGCCCCTGGGCCTGATGGGTTTTCCATCCATTTTCTAAAATTATTTTGGGAGACAATTAAATTTGATTTGAAATGGATGTTAAATTATATTTTATAGAAAAAATGTAGGTGGAGCAACCAATTTGACCTTCTTAGCTCTAATTCCCAAAGAGACCAATCCATCCAATTTCTCTAGATTTAGACCAATCTCTCGGTGCAATTCATCCTACAAGGTCCTTACAAAAATTATAGCCAACATAATTAAATGTAATGTTCCCAAGCCAATTTTTTTTTTCGCTTGGAACACTAACTGCTCACTATTTAACTGATGTGTGTGTGTTTGCTTGCAGATTTACTTTTGAATTCGGTCTTAGGATTTATAGTTCAGTTATTAAACCTTGATATGAAGATAAACAATGGAGATACAAGATAACACAAGATATGGAACTCAACAACATAGATATGATCTTTATTGATATAATAAGCAAGAACCTGATACAATAAGGATGCATATCTAGAATAACATCAGAAAGCTCCAATAGAAAAGATATGAGTTTCTACAAAATGCTCTCGATAAGAAGATGCAAGCCTCCAAAGGCTATATACACAATGCATACGAATACAAGAAGAACCAGGGTCAATTCCAAACCCCCATGACTAATGGCACGTCCTCCTGCAGAGCTGAGAAGACCCAATATTTTGGCCCAGCTGAAGGAAGTCTCCAAATGACTCCAAAATCAGTAGAATGATAGATCAAGATGATAGAACCCCCCTCCTGAAGTCTCAGGCCGAAATACCAAGGGATGCTCCTCCAAATGTTGAATCCTCAAGTGAAGTTGCGCCCTCCTAAATCTTGTCAATGCCCAATAATTCGGCCCTGATGAAGGAGACCTCCAAATTCCCTGAAACTTGTTAGAAAGATAGATTAGGACACTACAAGTCTCTAGGTTAAGTCTCAGGGTCAAATCTGAAGTATAACCGCTCCAAACTGAGTAGGCCTGAATCAAAATAACGCCATCCTTCTCTCCAAATCATGCCAATGCTCTAGGAAATCACCCAACAAGAGTAACCCTCTCCAAATGCAATATATCTGATGATTGAAAAAAAGGCCCTACAAGAAAAACCCAAGTGCTAGAATGCTCAAAATCCTTGCCAATCTCTTGGATCAAACTTCCCTCAATGAATGGTGCGCCCCCCTGTTGAAAACCCTGAAGGGTACGACCTGTAGATGTCCTGGGTGAGTATTGAGACCTATCACTGCTGTAGAATGGTGTGGGTGGAGTATTTCATCCCCGAGACCAATCTTGGAACAAGATAGGTGGAATCTTTCACCACCGAATTGTTCTCTAGGGTTTGTATTATCAAAACCCTCAAAACTATGTGCTCAAGAGCCCAAAGAAATTTTCCAATAATAATCCTAGATGCTTGAGAGGTGCACCCTAGGATTTCCTTTATACCTCCATTCTAATCCTCTGTTGATTTAGTTAACCCTTAGGTTCAACTCCTAACTGAACCTCAAGTGTTCTAGTTCTTCAGTGAGTTACTTTTTACCTTTTCAAGTCAAATTCATATTATAACATTGAGTTTAGTTGAATTTTCCCCATGTTGCATGAGAATATACTCTAGTGGGGATGACTAAACTACTGAGTCTCTCCCAAACCTCTTCATTAAGAGGTAGGGGGAATTATAGTCTACCCTGCTAGAAATTGCTTGTCCACAAGCAATTTTGAGCCTGTCTCCTGTATCACCTGTTCACTTTCCCACGTAGCATCCTCAATAGGCAAGTCCTTCCATTTGACTAAGTACTCCTTGATGCTCCTCCTCTTTAGTTTCTTCTCCCGAACCTCCAGTATTTCTTTTGGCATTAGTATCAATTTACCCTCTTCATCTAAGGGTGGTAGTACCTCAAGTGGGGTGATGTGTTGGCCAATGGCCCTCTTTAAGCATGACACATGGAAGACGTTGTGTATTTTGCTGCCTTTTGGAAGCTCAAGTTCATAAGCTATGAACCCTACCTCCCTGCTGATCCTGTAGGGTTCAAAGACTTGGGGTTGGAGCTTTTCTACTCCACTTCTTTTGATAGAAGCCTGCCTGTACGATTGGAGCCTTAAGTCGACCAAGTCACCAAGCTCAAAAGTACGCTCCACCATGTTCTTGTCTGCCTCGAACTTCTGTTGATTTTGTTCCCTTTGTAGATGATCTTTTAATTCCCTGGGTATGTCCTGACTCTGCTGCACCCAATCCTATGCCATAGGAGCTCTGTGATCACCGAAGGAAATCTCTACAAAGGAGAGAGTGTCGTAACTGTACAAGGCCCTCAATGGAGTCATACCAATAGACATATGATGTGTGATGTTGTAATGGTATTCCCCCAAGTGTATCCACCTAACCTATGCCTTCTACTGCCCTGCCACATAATTTATGAGGTACCCTTCCACCCATTTGTTGACTATTTCGGTTTGGTCATCAGTCTGAGGGTGATAATTGGTGCTAGGGGTTAAGGTCGTACCAAACAGCCTGAATAACTCCTACAAAAAGGTCCTCATAAATCGGCTATCCCTGTTAGTATTAAAGGTCTTGGGAAACCCATGCAATCTGAAGATCTCCTCGAAGAACAATTTTGCAATGTGTGATGCACTGAAGTCTGTGGAAATGGAGAACAAGTGTGCAAATTTAGTTAATCTGTCCACCACCATGAAAATACAATATTTCCCATGTGCTCTTGGCAATCCTGTGATGAAGTCCATGGAGATGCTTTCCCATTTGTGCTCTGGGATGGGTAGTGGTTGTAACAATACTGCAGGATGTGTGTGCTCATCATTGTTTTCCTGGCAAGTAGGGCGGTCCTTGATGTGGCGTATCACATATTCTTTGAGACCCTTACATGAAAACCTCTCCCTTACCTGCCTGTATGTTTTGGCAATTCCTTGGTGCCCTGCTATCGGTGAATCATGACATGCTTGTAGTACCTTGGCCTTGAAGGCTAACTCAGGAACCAACAAAATTGGGCCCTTGTAGTAGATGACGCCATTTATGATTATGAAGTTGTCATCCTATACACGTCCTTCCATCAATTGACATGCAAACTGGTTTTTTGAGTATTCTACCAGGAGTTGAGCCTTCCAGTCAACTGAAATGCCGATCATAGCATAAACCGATGACCTCCTAGATAATGCATCTGCCACCACATTATTCTTCCCCTTGACAAAATCAATGTCAAAATCATAAGACTATATTTTACTGACCCACTTCCGCTGCCTCTCATTTAAGTCCTTTTGTTCCAAGAAGTACTTAAGGCTATTGTGATATGATCTCACTACAAATCTTGATCCCACCAAGTATTATCTGAATTTGGCCAATGCATGCATGATGGACAACATATCTTTATCATAGATAGTGTAAAGAAGCTCAGGCCCCCTCAATGTTCAGCTCTCATAGATGAGTGGGTGTCTATTTTGCATAAGTACCTCCCCAGTTCCCTCTTCGGAGGCATCACACTCCAAGGTGAAGGGTTGGCCGAAATCTGGTAGGGATAAAACTGGGCATGTGCTCATTATTTTCTTCATTTTGTCAAATGA
>JASDQU010371412.1:29736-61139 GCA_032191745.1 Picea mariana | reverse complement strand
TGTTCCTACTTAGACCGAGTCAATTCATGAACCTATTTCTATAACTAGAAAATAAAATTGAATTAGAAAAATGACTGAACTAGAAACAAAAAAAAAATGGAACTTGCTAAATCTAGAACAACAGTAAAATGATTTTAATTGAAGGTGAAAAAACTAGAAATATAGTAATATTAGTGCATGCAAGAACCTTTTTCTCTCCCACATAACTATGCCTCCCTCACACTCTGTTGTGCACAATAAATGAGGCAAATTGTTGCCATAACCAATGTTACACAGGCCTACTTTAAATGTACTCTTAGTGCTATATGGACCTATTTTTGAGACTTTTGTCTATGTGCACCCTAGTGCAGTAAAGGAGATTGTCTATGTGAACCCTAGTGCATTAAATGAGATGGAGAGAACAAATAGGTGATTGGCATGATTTTTAGGGTTTTGAGGTCATTTGCTACACACAGGAACAATTTTACTTCAAAATCCATTTCTGACCAAATGGAGATGAATTTAACAAAAGAGAAAGAGTTTTTTGTCAATCACATACCAAATAACAAAAACCTCCTTCAGTTTATACAAAGGTGTTATAATTTGGGAGATATGTAGCGAGGTATGAGGTGTATTTTTCAAGAATATTTAATTTCCTATTTTAGTCATTATTTTGTGTCACGGATTTCAAGAATATGGGAAGGAATTTCAAAAATATGAGAGAGGTTTTTCTTCAAAACAACCTTATGTAAAAAAACCTCTCCCGGTTTTTTAACATGTATTATAGTTAAAGAGATATCACTTCATGTTTGACTCCTATTTTTATAAATATGCAAAAAAATGTATCCTATTGTCTTATTGGCACAAAATATCATCTTCCAACTTTATACAATTGATATAAGCTTGCTTTCCCCAAGCGTAAATGACATGACCAAAAAAATATCAACCCTTGACCTTTTCATCTATAATTTAGCAACGTTTGAAGAGAGAAAAGGAAAATTTCAACCATTATATCAGAATTAACATAATACTCATAATCTCTTACACCAATGGAACCCTTGAAAAAGGAAACACTTTACAATTGTCTTGAAAGCAGTTTCATGTCAATTTAACTTGGGACAAATCAATATAGAAAAAAAGAGTTCAATTTGAAAGATATTTGGATGTAGGGAAAACATTTATGTAACAGAAAAATCCCCTCAACTTTCAAGATCAAATATCCCTAGGACTTGATTTAAAGAACCCTCACATTCATCCAGTCATTCAGATGAGAATCCTTTAGAGGAATCACCTTTTAAAATTAAAAAGAAAACCCCAATAGCACATCATATCCCTAGGGGTACTAGATCCAAATCCAAGGTAGATTGGGGATAAGGTAAATTTTTCTTCTCAATGGTTTATTGGGCTCAAGTTCACTTATGGAGCCAACTCTCCCTAAAACCAAAGATTTATTTTTGGAAAATAATGGTGAAAAATATTGACTTGGTGATTGCATTCAATTTTATTCTAATAATATACACTTCTATAATATAGTTGTTGTAACTTATTTCTAATATCTATGTATACTTTTTTGTTTTTTATAGTGCCCAATATTGCAATGATGTATGCCAATCCCAAGCCATGTCATTCAGTTACCACTAGCTACAAAATTCTATTGCCAAATATACAAATAAGGGAGAATGCTCTCTACAAATATTCAAAATGTTCAAAATTTGTTGAAAATATCCTTATTTTAGATAGCTCCTATAAAATAAGATTTTTGAGCAGCAGGGAGATGATTTGAATACATGATAAACTATTCACAATATACAAAGAAAAATTGTTAGCTAAAATCCTAAAATGACCATGGATTTTTAGGCAATGTAATGTAGAATCTTGTTTTAGTCTCTATGTCCCTTGACACCTTATAGGAAGAAGAATTAGGCCTTAAGATGGGACAAAAAATGGCAATATGTATGCAATCCATTGAATTCAGTTTTGAAAATGTCAAGAAAATATGTCATGATGGAGATGATGTTGCAACAAATAGCCTAGTGGAGCTAGATGACTCAATACATGATACACCACCCATAAAAACAAAGTAAATTTGTTAACAAAGGTACTCAAAAATGAATGTGCATTTTTGTGTCCTAATTATTTGGTGCCAATGTCCCCTAAAACCTTACTAGAAAAAAACAATCCTTAATGTGGAACAATCAATGGAAACATATATATGTTCAAGGGAATCCAATTTTGAAAATGATAAATAAGTTCATAATGGAGATGATGTTGCACAAAATAGCCCATTGGAGCACTTGACATCATAGAAAATATCAGAGGATGATCATTTGTATCCTATCTATGAGACTATTTCATGTAATGAAACTTTGTGGCCTACATATTCTGAAGTAAATTTGAATGCAACCCAAGGCTCTTGCATAGAGAACAAGGATCAACTATTTTTTTCTAACATATAGGGAGTCACATGAATGATGAATCAAATATGCCAGATTTTACAGAGAAGTAGAGCACCTTCCACATATTTCTGGGACTGTGAACTTAGTAGCTCTTTATAATCTAATTAAAAAGATATTATATGAGAATGATCATCAAATAAGTGTAGAGAGGGAAAGGATAAATCCATAAAGGAGACTGCTAGAAACCATACATTGACATCATCCATTACAAGTAGGGATTATAAGGAGATTGTTTTGCCCAACATTGTTAAGTAAGTGCAGAGGAAAAGAGAAATTCATAACTAAGACATTAGGAAACTATACATTTGGATCATCCATTGCAGATGAGGATTATAAGGAAATTTGTATTGGTTTAGATCATGAGGTAAGTGTAGATAAGGAAAATGAGAAATAGATAGATGATATACTAGGGAAAAATACATTGGCACCATCCATAATAGATGATGTCTATAAGAAAGATTGTATTTCCCATGTTTCAACTATGGGGGGGAGATGGGATCTTGACCAAGGCAAATAATCACAGGGCTAAAAGACAAAAAGATAAAGAGAAGACATTGAATAAGTGCTTGATATCAGATCTTATTGTATTTCCCATGTATCAACTATGGGGGGGAGATGTTATCTTGACCAAGGCAAATAATCACAGGGCTAAAAGACAAAAAGCTAAAGAGAAGACATTGAATAAGTGCTTGATATGAGATCTCATTGTTATTACACCATTTAAGAACCTGCAAGCAATGATGTAAAGTAGGACTGTAAGGTGAAGCATGTGTCAAGAAAAGTAATAATTGGCATGCCAAATAAGGATATAATATGAACATTGGGACTCTCAATCGCTGCAATATACATATTAATAAAATCAAATGGAATTCAAATTATATTTCTGGAGTTTGAGACAAACCAAATCTCTAGAAATTAAAAAGTCGTAATGCTTGGATGTTTCATATCAATATTCAACATCAACACAGATTGTTAGCTTCTCAAAATTCATGGATTTTGAGCTTGCTTCATTTTGATTTTCTTCTAAAAATTTCTTGGAGAATTAAGTTATTAATTTTTTCAGGGTAGGAAAAATGTCAGAGGCCCTAGAGTTGTGGGATGAAATGAAAAACTAGGGATGTGTCATTGATTAATATGTGTATGGTAGCCTTCTCCCCGGTTTGTTGAGGGCAGGTCAAGTAAGTAAGGCTTTAGAAATTGTGGACAATATGAGAGATGCAGGTTATTTACCTACTGTTCATATCTATACCTCTCTAATTATTCATTTCTTTAGGGAAAATAAATCAAAACAATTGTTATGGTTTGTTGAGGAAATGAAAAATGTTGGTTGTGAGCCAACTATTGTTACACATAAAACATTAATTAGAGGGTATATGAATGAGGGATTACCTTCTAATGCTTGGAATACTTTCAATCTCATGAAGGAGAAAGGGCCTCCTCTTGATTTTGAAACTTACTCTACTTTCATTCACTATCTTTGTAGGGCCGGTAAATAAAAAATGGCATTGGAACTACTATATGAAATGATGGAAATCTGTATTCAACCCAATGCTATAAACTTCAGGACTGTGTTTTTTGGTTTCAACATAGAAGGAAAGCAACAAGAAGCTCTAAGTGTGTTGCGGGTTAAATGGGCCTTGTCAAGAAGAAGAAAATCTTTCATTTTACCAAAGTATGCATCTTTGCAACCAAATCCTTTTCCGCAGTACTTGTAGAGCTTAGTATTTACTAATATATTGGAATTTGAATCATTGAAGTCAGTATTGGAAGATAAGCTTAAAGGCAGTGTTGTCAATGTATCATTGTATTTCACATGTTCATACTAAACTAATATCCAAAAAAAAATCCATAATTTGCTTAGGGATTTCTCTGATGAGCCACGCCTTATTGCTAAGCACACTATTCTTGCTTGATTTTCATGGCACAACATGTATAATTGCAATCAGATGTTTGTGTGCAATTTGGAACAATAATAATATTAAGGCCACCATCAGCCTTTAGGATCTAACACTGTACTGGTGTTTTATGCAGGCCTGTTTAAACTAATGGTTTTAGGAACTGGCATCTTTAGACAACTAACAAAGTGTCATTCAGTTACCACTAGCTGCAAGATTTTATTTCCAAATATACAAAGAAGGGAGAATTCTCTCTACAAATATTCAGAATGTTCAAAATTTGTTGAAAATATCCTTATTTTAGATAGCTCCTATAAAATAAGATTTTTGAGCAGCAGGGAGATGATTTGAATACATGATAAACTATTCACAATATACAAAGAAAAATTGTTTGCTAAAATCCTAAAATGACCATGGATTTTTAGGCAATGTAATGTAGAATCTTGTTTTAGTCTCAGGAAGAAGAATCAGGCCTTAAGGTGGGACAAAAAATGGCAATATATATGCAATCCATCGAATTCAGTTTTGAAAATGTCAAGGAAATATGTCATGATGGAGATGATGTTGCAACAAATAGCCTAGTGGAGCTAGATGATTCAATACATGATACACCACCCATAAAAACAAAGTAAATTTGTTAACAAAGGTACCCAAAAATGAATGTGCATTTTTGGGCCCTAATTATTTGGTGCCAATGTCCCCTAACACCTTACTTGCAAAAAGCAATAGTTAATGTGGAACAATCAATGGCAACATATATATGTTCAAGGGATTCCAATTTTGAAAATGATAAATAAGTTCATAATGGATATGATGTTGTACAAAATAGCCCATTGGAGCACTTGACATCATAGAAAATATCAGAGGATGATCATTTGTATCCTATCTATGAGACTATTTCATGTAATGAAACTTTGTGGCCTACATATTCTGAAGTAAATTTGAATGCAACCCAAGGCTCTTGCATAGAGAACAAGGATCAACTAGTTTTTTATAACATATATGGAGTCACATGAATGATGAATCAAATATGCCAGATTTTACAGAGAAGGTAGAGCACCTTCCACATATTTCTGGGATTGTGAACTTAGTAGCTCTTTATAATCTAATTGAAAAGATATTATATGAGAATGATCATCAAATAAGTGTAGAGAGGGAAAGGATAAATCCATAAAGGAGACTGCTAGAAACCATACATTGACATCATTCATTACAAGTAGGGATTATAAGGAGATTGTTTTGCCAACGTTGTTAAGTAAGTGCAGAGGAAAAGAGAAATTCATAACTAATACATTAGGAAACTATACATTTGGATCATCTGTTGCAGATGAGGATTATAAGGAAATTTGTATTAGTTTAGATCATGAGGTAAGTGTAGATAAGGAAAATGAGAAATAGATAGATGATATACCAGGGAAAAATACATTGGCACCATCCATAATAGATGATGTCTATAAGAAAGATTGTATTTCCCATGTATCAACTATGGGGGGGAGATGGGATCTTGAGCAAGGCAAATAATCGTAGGGCTAAAAGACAAAAAGGTAAAGAGAAGACATTGAATAAGTGCTTGATATGAGATCTCATTGTATTTCCCATGTATCAACTATGGGGTGGAGATGGTATCTTGACCAAGGCAAATAATCACAGGGCTAAAAGACAAAAAGCTAAAGAGAAGACATTGAATAAGTGCTTGATATGAGATCTCATTGTTATTACACCATTTAAGAACCTGCAAGCAATGATGTAAAGCAAAACTGCAAGGTTAAGCATGTGTCAAGAAAAGTAATAATTGGCATGCCAAATAAGGATATAATATGAACATTGGGACTCTCAATCGCTCCAACATACATATTAATAAAATCAAATGGAATTCAAATTATATTTCTGGAGTTTGAGACAAACCAAATCTCTAGAAATTAAAAAGTCGCAATGCTTGGATGTTTCATATCAATATTCAACATCAACATAGATTGTTAGCTTCTCAAAATTCATGGATTTTGAGCTTGCTTCATTTTTATTTTCTTCTAAAAATTTCTTGGAGAATTAAGTTATTAATTTTTTCACAGTAGGCAAAATGGCAGAGGCCCTAGAGTTGTGGGATGAAATGAAAAACTAGGGAGGTGTCATTGATGAATATGTGTATGGTAGCCTTCTCCCGGGTTTTTTGAGGGCAGGTCAAGTAAGTAAGGCTTTAGAAATGTTGGACAATATGAGATATGCAGGTTATTTGCCTACTGTTCATATCTATACCGCTCTGATTATTCATTTCTTTAGGGAAAATAAATCAAAACAAGCGTTATGGTTTGTTGAGGAAATGAAAAATGTTGGTTGTGAGCCAACTATTGTTACACATAAAACATTAATTAGAGGGTATATGAATGTGGGATTACCTTCTAATGCTTGGAATACTTTCAATCTCATGAAGGAGAAAGGGCCTCCTCTTGATTTTGAAACTTACTCTACTTTCATTCACTATCTTGTACGGTCGGTAAATAAAAAATGGCACTAGAACTACTATATGAAATGATGGAAATTGGTATTCATCCCAGTGTTGTAAACTTCAGGACTGTGTTTTTTGGTTTCAAAAGAGAAGGAAAGAAACAAGAAGCTCTGAGTGTGTTGCGGGCTAAATGGACCTTGGCAAGAAGAAGAAAATCTTTCATTTTACCAAAGTATGCATCTTTGCAACCAAATCCTTTTCCACAATACTTGTAGAGATTAGTATTTACTAATCTATTGGAATTTGAATCATTGAAGTCAGTATTGGAAGATAAGCTTAAAGGTAGTGTTGTCAATGTATCATTGTATTTCACATTTTCATACTAAACTAATATCCAAAAAAAAATCCATAATTTGCTTAGGAATTTCTTTGATGAGCCACGCCTTATGGCTAAGAACACTATTCTTGCTTGATTTTCATGGCACAACATGTATAATTGCAATTAGATGTTTGTGTGCAATTTGGAACAATAATAATATTAAGGCCACCATCAGCCTTCAGGGTCTAACACTGTACTGGTGTTTTATGCAGGCATGTTTAAACTAATGGTTTTAGGAACTGGCATCTTTAGACAACTAACAAAGTGTTAAGATTATAGAGAGGATGAACAAGATGATTAAAATATGTTTCTATGGCCAATATAAATAGAATCTTGGATTGAAGCTTTGTCAAGTATACTTCTTGAAAATTGTCAAGGAACTTCCTTTCTGCCATCTAACATGCTCTGAGTAATGCGACCTATTATCCACCAGTTTGCACAAGCTGGATTTCCTGAAGAGCTGCCAGAGAATGAACAAGCAATGCTCATATTTGCAGATTTCAAAGTTCGACAGGTCTTATAAAAGACCCATCTTTTCTGCATTTCCACCATTGTAATAAATGTCCTAAGTATGAGAGATTGTAAAAGAATATTGGCCACCCAATACCATGAGTGAACACATACTTTGGAGTGTTTTTTTCTACTTGTTAATTATTTTTTCCGCTTGCTTAAGTGAGAAGTAAAAATAATTTCTAAGTTTTTTCACTCAAAAGACTTAGCTCCAAAGCTAGAGTATGTGCTGGCAAGCAAGTTTTGGCATGCAAAATCCAATATCTAGTGCCTAAATGTATATAAGTTCATACTAAGACATAGTGTCTGAGTCATTTGGAAATTGTGGCTAGGTTTGATAGTTTTTTTTTAAGTTTCTAGTGAATTAATTAAATTCTCACAAAAATGGAATTTATTAATTCTGAGTCAATAAATGTAAAAAATATGGCATCAAATTTTGTTAGATTCCATATTTACAGTCATTTTCTAGTCAAGAGTATCATATAAACTCCTATTTCCCATCTTTCGAAACTAAAAAGTGATTATTATCACTAAAAAATCAATTTTACTCGAAATTTATGGAAAATGGGTAATTTAATTAATCTCCTAAATTTTAGGAGAACTGGGGAATATGTTTTAGACATATTTTTGGTATGTCCCTAGTTGACTAAAGGCCTAAGGTGATTTAACTAGGTCAACTTAATTAGATGGCATAGAGTTGGGAGGACGTTCCAATGAAGGAACTTGACTCATTTTCCTAAGTGGTTCATTCCCAAACCCTAGCACATTAATTACGGGACCCACACATCCCTTAACTCCCCCTCTCACTCGAACTCACTTCCACTCATCTCCCCTCACTCGCACTCAGTCCCACTTACCCTCACTTCCACTCCCCTTCACCTATCTACACCACCACTTAACTATACACTCATCTCCCCTTCACTCCCACGTATCTCCCTTTCCCTCATGCACCACTCCCCCTCTCACTCACGCATTCTCTAATCCCAAAAACCTAACCCTAGCACATTCTACATTGGAACCATCACCCCCATTTTATATAAAAGAAAGGGTCGACCTCTCCTTTATCTAGTCGAATCTTGGGCAAGAAAGCATTGTAATGTTGTATCTACTTCTGAAATAATAAAGACTTTGGAGCTAGCTTTGGTGTGTGGACTCAAATGTGTGGATGAATGTTGGATACATGAGGTGATGTTGTATTGATTTTATGTATAGTATCTTTTGTATTTGGCTAATCATAGGGATATTGTTATCTAGATGGAGTAAGTTGTTTAATTTGTTTATTATTCAATTTACTTGTTGATCTATACTCAAACATTTCATTGCATGTGTGTTTTTGCTTAAACTAATGTGCTCTTGAAGATTTTGTGTAGAGAAACACCAAATACAAGAACTTGCAGGTATCAGTATTGTAGGTAATACCAATATTTTGGAGAGGCAAAGGAGCTCGGTTTCTTCCTTTTTTATGTCCAAGGAGTTCTCAAGGAAGGCATTCACCCTCTTCTTCACAACAAGGAGAGTCCCATAGCTTGAATTTTCCAAGCTCAATAAAAACTCAGAATTTCGATAAAACTCTTTCCCCTACTCTCTTTCTTTTGGTTGCATGTTGTTTAGAATAGCTTCAAAGTTTATTTTCTACATCTAAATATTGCAAGCATGTGTTTCCAAGATCTAATTACAAGTGTATTAATTTTTGAGAGTAGATCTAGGCATTTTTTAAAGCATATTCTTGACCTTTTCATCTAGAGTCTAGGTTAAAGATTGTGTTTGATTTTAACTTCTTATCAAGATATTTAGAGGTTTATTGTTTTCTGTCCTAAAACAACAAACATATGTCACTAAGAAGAGCCTAAGTTAGGTCTGTTTTAAGTCTCAAAAAAGCCCTAAAATTTATCTTTTTTCCTTAGAGAAATTTACAATTTTTTTTTATAAATTTTTTATTGTTTAGAACTCTTTCTTAGCTTGTTCTAACGTGATTTACTTGTTGTTTTATTGCAGCAATTACAGATTCAAGAGGAGACTCTTCTTGTTTTAGGCAAAATCAAGGCTTCCAGGGAACCCTGGGGGGTTGTGACTTCATCAAAATGAAGTTTCCCTTTTCTATATTTTCTTCTTGTACTCTCCTTGACAATCCAAAAATAAGGATCCCTCCAAGAGAGATAAAATCTCAAAGCAACTCCAGTTCTCCATTGTAATAGTGTAATAAAAGCGGGCCTTTTGTGCCCAATTTCTTCATCCCCTTAGGGGGATTTGTGTTGTGGTTTGCTTTTGTCTATTAAGGTTGTGCATTATTAAATATAATAATCAATTACACAAGTCAAACACACTACAACACTCTAACTTCATGCATGTTAAAAAAATTCTCAGATTTTCGTGCATATTCAGTTTCAAGTAATTTTCTCTTTTCAATCAGTTTTGCAAATAACATTTAATTTTCAAGTAATATCTTGTTGATCTCTCTCGAACACAAATAAGTGCATATAAACCTATTTGTTGCAATTCATTTCTTTCATTTTTATTTCTTTCAAGTGTTTGTGCAAGTGCCTCAATTACAAAGCAGGGTGTATGATCTATCTGTTTTATTTTTATCAAGTAATTGAACCTTGCTAGTATAATTAGGGAAATCTCTGAGTGGGATTATTCATCTAAGACCTCTACCCTGGGTGGAGTGTGTCAAGTCAAGGGGTAAATCGCCTCGTTGGACCTATGGCACACCCAGTCGGAAAGTTTTAGATTGGTGAATAATACATAATGGGGCCAAACACTTTTCACCAACTAATTACAAAATTTACCATAATAAAATCTTCGATCTACACTTCCCATGACTCCCTTTAAGGCATTGGTTAAAATATACTTTCAATCTTTCTTATCTGAGCAGTTTTACTTATGCATGTTATCTAATTCTCTGTTTGCTCCTGATTATTGCAGAGGTTGTATCCTTTTGATGTATAAATGTTTCATGAGAAAAATGTTCTTAATGATGATTAATGCTTGGAATCTGGGTTTCCATAGTGCACATAAATGATTCCAGAAATTCATGGAGCACATGCCAACACCAAATGTTTTCAGCATCATTCCTCCAAGATCATAAATTAATCCACCAGACCCAGCTAGGTTTTGATTCGCCTTATCCACTCCATCAAAGACAAGGGCACATTTCTTTTGGATTTGAACTCTGTAAATTTCTTGCAGTTTGGTAAGAAAAGGCTAACACTAGCGAACCTCTGAACATATGTAGAACAAGACAATCAGTTCACTCAAACTTCAAAGTAAACCCTTTCAATAACTTGTTGGCAATGGATATGGTAATTGGCTCCTCCATACTTTCCTTCCCTTTTCATGCTCTACTAGGGAACACCAAGAAAAGAGATCAAATATTCCTCAAGCTTTTGGTAAATTATTTATACCAAACACTTATTCAAAAGCATGCACTCGAACTTGTATTTTTCCATGCTGTGGTCTCTAATATATTGAAAAAGAAAAGACTGACACCGATTGTTCCTCCATACTATCAATATATATCTCATGCCAACATAGGCATGGTTTAGACATCCCCAAAGGCATACTCAGTTGGGGATATACTCAATCCACGTCATATATTACCAAAAATTGGTATAGTCAGAGTGGGATTAGAGTCGCAACAATGAGCACAAAAGAATCATGTCCCAGAGCTAGTCCACAAAAACCTAATACAGACACTAAAAGAGCAATGGATCAAAATATTGAGAGGTTTTCTAGTGCAAGATACAAAGCCACATAATGAGTATCCCCAGAATATGAGTTGGAGCATAGTGTTTAATAGTTTGTTTTAGTTTTCAGTAATCCTATTGTAGTCTAGTGGTCTATAATGAATTTAACAGAATAGATTCACAAAAGAAAATAGAAAACAATACATAATCATATTCATCAGCAATATTAGAATTTATAGTAGCATCCCAATGGCTAGTTGGGATCCATATTGCCATTTAGTTGAAAAGGAAATGTTGCACCATCTTCTTGGAAATGAAAAACGGCCAATGAAAACCACAGGACAATGAAAAAATTAAAAGGTGATCCTCTTGAGGGGTCATCCTCCACAACAGTAGATGTAGATCTAAGACTGGATAAAGAGGAAGAGGATTACTGACCCGTATCTGGCAATATACTGATGCATGTCCTCATGAATCGAATGACCAAGGATTACTTCAGGCCTTTATCCGGGGCTCATGGATTTCAGCCACATGTCCCCGCTGATTGGTGGTCCAGATGACATCATATGATGTCACGTCTGCTAATGTGTCATGATAAGGAGGGTGGCATGGCCATGAAAGAATGACCTGGAAAGAGTGTCATGCATCATGCTTGATGAGAGTGCATCACATGCTTCGTCACTTTGGGACTTCGGTGCTTCGGGTCTTCGGGACTTCGACGCTTTTGAATGTGAAACATGAAGAGATTCTAAGAGTAAAATTCCCAAAGTGAGAGATTGGTTGCCGCATGTCCCTACTGATGGATGGTCCAGACTCACTTAGGGACTTTGGGCTTCGACCCTTCGGAAGTTTTACACACTTCCTACTTCAAAACTCCAGAAGATTATTTTCCCAAACACTTGGATCCAACACTACATTCTCCCTTCAAGATCAATGACTCATCTCACTTTGGGCTTCAGCTCTTTTCATGGTGCTATACTTCATGCAATTCTGAAACTCTGAATACCTGGGGGGTTGCTAATCTGATCCTCACAGTGGATCTCCACCATCGCAAAACTAAGCCCGCCTGTTTGTATTTTAAGCCCGAAATGAGCTGCTCTGCATGCTACACTCGGACGCTTCCTGTGCAGACCACGAACTTGGACGACATGCTGCCCTTGAAAACTATATGTGATAACATTTGGCTCCATAGGGGATGGCATGCTCCCTGCGAACTGCCAAGAATAAGTATTTCCAGTCACCTTCTGCATTGGGATATGGATTCATGCTAAAAAAACATCTTGCTGAGGATTAAAGGTCGAGAAGCACACTATCCAGTCTAGCCGAGCAATCTCTACTGCACCTCTGCCAGAAGGAAAAACAGAAGTGGGAGATGAATCAGTTCAGCTCCGCAAGATTGTTGATATAGTCGAAGTACGCCTTCGACATGCTCATGAAGAAAAAGTGTAGGACACCCAGGCCATAAACAAAGCACAGGAGGAAATTATTGAACAACGCCAAGCCGTGCAACAAGAGAAGAATGCTCTCTAAGAAAAATTTGAAGAAGACAGAGAGAATATCCAAAAAGAGAAAGAGAAGCTGCTCACAAAGTAGATAGGAATTGAAGAAGCAGCCAACAGAGCATTTCGCTCTGTGACCAGCTTAGAGAAGAAGGTCAAAGAGCCCATAGAGCGCCAAGTGATGAAGCTGGCTGAAGTTATTCAGCAACTTCAACAAAGGGTTGTGGAATTAGAGCTTCAGACCATACCATAGACTCCACAAGAAGTGCACAACCAGTGAGAATTGAATTCTCATAACGCAGTCGAGAGGATTAAAACACTTGCTGCAGAATGCAAACAACTAAGTAGAAGAAGCGCGCAGATATATGAACAACTATCTGAAGACCCAGAGTTGAAGAAAATGGAGTCCCAACTCCAGGAAGCAAAGCAACACGCAGATACAGTACAGGTGTAGCTCAAGCTCCTGTCACCCATTGAGAGAATGAAGAGATCCCATGAACAACGCATTGCCCAACAACTCATTCTTACCACTCAGAACAGAGTGATGGAAGTCACCCAAAAACTCCAGTTGAGCCAGGAGGTGGCCTACCTACTGTTTGAAGAAATTGAAGGCCAAGGAACACTACTAGAACAAGTAGTTGTTACAGTCGAACAACAATTGGAAGGAACTATCAACGAAGTGGTTGTTCAGGAATTCGTTGAGCAAGAAGCAGTAGCACAGAGACAAGTCGAAGCAGCTCGAGCCAAGCTTGAGACCTTTGAGCCAAAGTTACCCAGACTTGAGTGACTCGGGACGAGTCATACGTTAGTGTTGGGGGCCTGTTGGCCCTTAACCAAGTTTTGAGGAACACTTGGTCATATTTGGCCATTTTGGGGACTTTGACAACTTGTCAAAAATGGAGCACAACGCGAAGCAGAAATCGTGGAAGCTAGACCCCTTTTTGGGTCCTTTTAGGGTTTTGGGGGATAATTTAATGGGAAAGGGATGTCGGCCCGTGGGTTTACCCAAGCTTAGGCCCACTTTTGTGATGTATAAATAGATGTCTAGGTGAAGTAAGTAAGGGGACAGTATCCCATCCATGTGATGTAAGCTAAGTTCTAGTAGTGCTTTGTGCATGACTGTAGAAGGGTTTCAGAGCTAAGTGCAAGTTATTATAGAGATTATAGAAGGATTTGTGCTACAACGCAAGGAAGAAGGATCTAGCAAGTTGCGCAGATATTTTGTCCTGTGCGCAGAAGGGATTTTGGTGATTCTGTGTTGTAACCTGATTAATTGAAGCTAATAAAGAAGAAGACTTTGTAGACGTAGCCCCAGGGTGGGGGTGAACCATGGTAAATCTGTGTGTTGTGCTCTATGCCTCGACCTAATGTGTTTGTCTCTTCCTTTGCTAAGTGATTTGATGTGTTTAGATAGATCTATTTATGCTTTGTGCTTCTGAGATATGAATGAATGTTAGATCTGGTATGTAAGATGCTTAGTGCTTGATCTGCCGAATCTAATCTATCTTGTTGTGGCTAAGTGCTAAATTATCTTACATCTAAGTACATACTGCGATGCTCTATGCTATCTGCGAAGTATCATAAGGGTTGAATATTGATGAATAATCTATGCTAGGTGATTGCTAAGTGTTATAATCACATATCTGTGTCCCAGCTAAGGTTGCAGACACCTGAGTCTCGCAACCACCCCTGCCTCTACCTCGGGTGAGACTTCATATGCTTCGCAGGTGTTGTCGAAAAGGCCAGTAGTTAGGGTTTTGTTGGTGCACTATTGTAGTGTTGAACCCTGGGTCTACCCCTATGCCAAAAAATGGTTTCGTTGCCGAGACCTGAAACTGTGATTGTTGGGAACTGAGTGAAAGAAGATTTGTGCAAAGATTCGTCCTAAAATTGTGAAATATCTGTGCGTGGATCTATGCCCTAGTGCGCAGTGATCCACTTGATTTGAAAAGATCTGTTCTAAAGAAGGAAGGAAAGATCTGAAGGAAAGAAGTCAGATCTACAAGAAAAGAGGTTGATACTAAAGAAAAGAAGTAAGATCTGTAAGCTCTGTGCTCTGATAAAGGTAAGAATAGTCAAAAGTTCTTAGATCTGGAAGCCTTGTGCCCTGTAGAAGTAAGATAAGTGAATTTTTTTTCTAGAGAATGGATTTAGGTATGCTTGATAGATTTTGTCCTAGCTTGAAAACTAGGGCATTGTTAGATGAAAGAACGTTTGATATGAATAGATCTGATAAGTATAATGATAGATATGTTATACCTATGCATAGAAAGAATTTTTGGACTAACCAATGGATGCAGGATCCTAGAAAGAAATTTTTGCAGGCTAGCCATTATGATCCTAGTGTGCAGTATAAGAAGAGTTGGGTATCATTAAAGAGAAAGAGAGGATTAACTCTTTGTTACAGTTGCAGAAGACCAGGACATCTTACTAAGGAATCCCCTGGGAGAAACCCTGGTTGCCTCTGCTGTAAGGCTATGGACCATGAAGTATTGGATTGCCCTAGAATGATTTCTAGACTTGAAAAGATGAATATGGAGCAAGAAAAATCTGAAGGAGATCAAGAGAATAAGATTATAGAAGAACCCCAGAAAGAATCAGATATTATGTTATTGAAAATGAAAGAAACCCTGGATGAACATAAAGATGTCAGTTTGTCAGAGATCTTCAAAGAAAAGGAGAAAATCGAAGTAAGAATAGGAGACTTCGACATTGATTGTGATTTGGATGAAGGAACACAGATGAACATTATGACATAAAGTACTTGGGAAACCCTAGGAAGCTCTGCTATGGTTCCTTCACTAGGAAAAATAGGGTTGTTTAAAGGAAAAATGGTAACCCTATGTGGCAGGATTACCCAGATAGCTATGAGTACCCATGGAGCTTTGACAGAGGTAGAATTCAAATTTATTAAATTTATTGAGGACTATGCCCCATTTCCAGCTTTGTTAGGCAAGCTCTGGATTAAAGAAGACCAGATATGGAGAAAAGAAGAAAAGGATTCCCTAGAATAGAAGAAGCAAGAACTCATGGAATCTATGACTAGAAGGATCACCTACTTGATGGAAGAACAAGAGAACAGATCTAAGCTAGTGAACACCAGGGAATTGGATGTCGAAGCTATAAGAACATTAGAGGAACCATAGAAGACCGAAATATCTAATCCATATAATGAAGGAGTATTACCCTTGGATCCGAAGAAAGAATATCAACATCGCGAAGTAAATATGTTGAGAGAAGATAAGAATCAGAATGGAAAAAGGATGACTGAGACGAAGCTCATTGGGAAGAAGGATAGGAAGCTAAGTAAGAAGAGAGCCAAAATCGAAAAGTTACAGAAGACTGAAACTTCGCAGAAGGAAAAATCACAGGAATTGAGCTTCATCAGGATATCAGAGCAACGACATACAGTACTTCGTCATGGTGAAGAAATATAGCCATTGGACCGATATACCCATTCGACTTCTGCCCCGAACGGACAGAAAAGCATTAAAGGATCACCACCAGACTATTGGACCATGCCATAACGGATGGATCAATGTTCATGGAAGATTCATACCCGTTGCAAGCAAACCGTTGAGAAATTTCCTATTTAGCTCATCACGCCATGCCCGAAGAACACTTTTGCCAACTAAAAATTTGAAGCCCATAGAACTAGTGATTGTCTACAGTGATCATTGCAAGAAGATTGTTCATCCTAGTGTAGTATTTTGAGATCATCGTGACCCCAATTATCTTTCCTGAGTGCGTATGTCCGATGAGCTCACCGCACTTGAGGAATCCGTCACAGAGGTCCTTCTCGATTTAATGACTAAGAGAGCCATGTCGGAAAGAAGAATGTCCACCAGATTCCAAGCATCATTGACAAGAGGAGTGCAAGCCTCCTCGTCGACTTCTCGAGTAGGGACATCTTGAGTCGGCGCAAAAAAGAAGAACTAAGCATAAGGACGACATAGCTAACGCGAATTTAGTGCCATCCATACTACCAGCTTACATACCCCCTCTAAGTGGTGAGATTAACAGGGACAGTGTCCCTAGAGACTTTGAATACATCCCAGTCATTGCATATCTACTGAAAGGAGTACGCACCTACCGCACAGATCAAGACAAGGTTACAGTGTTGAATTTTTGCGACTTCAACCTAGGGGACCGTAAAGTTTACAAAATGCTCGCTCCGTATAATTACTTGACGAGAACTAAGGGAAAGAATTAGAAGCTCATCCCTTAGCAATGGATGATGAACCTCGCGCAGTCTAAATTGCTTAATGTTATGAAAATACCACACTTCGGCAGACACCGAGAGGTGAATGCTTATGTAAAATTGCTGCTAGCAAGTTACAACGGAGGATACTTGTGGTTAGATCGTCACATAACTGTTGATCTAGTGATGATCAATAGGATCACTGGGCTTAGCATGCAAGGCCTCAATCCCCATGAGTACTATCCTAGAAAGACCTCAGACCGCACTCTTGTGCAGAAGATCAAAGAAGCCTATCGCGATGTTGAGAAAGGCGCGAGAGGATACAAGGTATCTTCTATTGAAAGTGGCATAGTGTGCCTCGCATGCCAACTGATCGTAGGGAAGTTGGTATGCAAGAATCGACCCACACAAGTATCTGGAATTGTAGTTGACCTCACAGGAAAGTGCGCAGAGGGATTACAGATGAACTGGGTGAAGTGCCTGGTGAATCAACTAGAGATTGACTACAGAGAAGCCCATGATCAGGGGCATGAATTCCATTTTAGTTGGCTCCTGATACTGATCGCTTTTGTTGCATGGGAGCTACTAGAAGGCGCAACCTTCCCGGACCTTGACCCCTTTGAGCCACTAGCTGCGAAGTTCAGTACATTATGGTACTCAAACGACATGAGCAAGCAATGGCAATCAAATTATGTTTTCCATGCGTACTATAACCAATTGAAAGTAGCCATAAGGAGTGAACCTCGCATAACCCCAAACACTTTATAGATATTCCAACCTCTGATAAAGTTTAGCGTGGACCACCACTTTATATACCTAACCCCACGCATTGATGAGCACCAAGAACAACTTCAGTCCTATTATAAGATGACAAAAGAAGACCTGGAAGAGATCACCAAGGAATGGTTGGCAGACCTCCTTGTTTCAGCAGACCCCACAAAAATGTCTAACATCGATAGCCTCGGAACTGCATAGGATACACCTGGGCCCAGTAAGACAAAGAAAGAAAAGACGATGAAGAAGATTGAAGAAGTCCAGGATGTTGAAAGCCTATCTGTAAGGACAACTTCCATTACACCAGATGAAGAATGTGATGACAAAGAAGGTACATAAACTAAACAACAGAAAGTCGAAGTACCACCACCTAGGGACGAGGAAGACTCATCAAAGAAAAGGAAGGTCTCACCTCTGAAATCTTCCTCCAGAAAGAAACCAAGATGTGAACTGCCCTCACGTTGGATGACTTTGACTTCATTCTTGCAATGGTCAATGATGCTTCAAAGGAAATCATAGAGAAGTAGGAGGCAAAGTAGGAACAAATGTATAACCAAATTGAGATCGCACTCCAAGGAGTACAGCAATCACTCTAGTCTAGCCGAGCAATCTCTACTGTACCTCTGATGAAAGGAACAACATAAGTGGGAGATGAATCAATTCAGCTCTGCAAGATTGATGATATAGTCGAAGTACGCCTTAGACATGCTTAGGAAGAAAAAGTGCAGGCCACCTAGGCCCTAAAGAAAGAACAAGAGGAAATTATTGAACAACGCCAATCCGCACAACAAGAGAAGAATGCTCTCCAAGCAAAATTTGAAGAAGACAGAGCGAAGATCCAAAAAGAGAAAGAGAAGATGCTCGCAAAGCAGATAGGAATTGAAGAAGCAATCAATAGAGCATTTCGCTCTGTGACCAGCTTAGAGTAGAAGGACGAAGAGCCCATAGAGCGCCAAGTGATGAAGTTGGTTGAAGTTATTCAGCAACTTCAACAAAGGGTCATGGAATTAGAGCTTCAGACCATACCACAGACTCCATAAGAAGTGTGCGACCAACAAGAATTGAATGCTCAGAATGCAGTCGAGAGGATTAAAACACTTGTTGCAGAATGCAAAAAGCCAAGTAGCAGAAGCGCGTAGATATATGAAAAATTATCTGAAGACCTAGAGTTGAAGAAACTGGAGTCCTAACTCCAGGAAGAAAAGTAGCACGCAGATACAGTACATGCACAGCTCAAGCTCTTGTCACCCATCGAGAGGATGAAGAGATCCTAGGAACAGTGCACTACCCAACAACTCGTTCTTACCACGTAGAACACAGTGATGGAAGTCACCCAGAAACTCCAGTCGAGTCGAGAGGAGGCGTACTTAATGTTTGAAGAAATTAAAGGCCAAGGAACACTACTAGAACAAGTAGTTGTTATAGTCGAACAACAACTGGAAGGACCTATCAGCGAAGCAGTTGTTCAGGAATTCACTGAGAAAGAAGCAGTAGCACAGAGACAAGTTGAAGCAGCTCGAGCCAAGCTCGAGACCTTTGAGGCAAAGTTACCCACACCTGAGTGACTCAGGACGAGTCACATGTGAGTGTTGGGGGCCTATTGGCCCTTGACCAATTTTTGAGGAACACTTGGTCATATTTGGCCGTTTTGGGGACTTCGACAGCTTGTAAAAAATGGAGTGCAACACGAAGCGGAAATCATGGAATCTAGACCCCTTTTTGGGTCCTTTTTGGGTTTTTGGGGATAATGTAATGGGAAAGGGATGATGGCCCATGGGTTTACCCACGCTTATGCCCACTTTTGTAATGCATAAATAGATGTCTAGGTGAAGTAAGTAAGGGGATGGTAGCCCATCCATGTGATCTAAGCTAAGTGCTAGTAGTGCTCTGTGCATGACTATAGAAGGGTTACAGAGCTAAGTGCAAGTTATTATAGAGATTATAGAAGGCATTGTGCTGCAACGCAAGGAAGAAGGATCTAGCGAGCTACGCAGATCTTCTGTCATGTGCACGGAAGGGTTTTTGGTGAATCTGTGTTGTAACCTGATTAACTGAAGCTAATAAAAAAGAAGACTTTGTGGATGTAGCCCCAGGGTGGGGGTGAACCACGGTAAATCTGTGTGTTGTGCTCTATGCCTCGACCTGATGTGTTTGTCTCTTCCTTTGCTAAGTGATTTGATGTGTTTAGATATATCTATTTATGCTTTGTGCTTTTGAGATATGAATGAATGTTAGATCTGGTATGTAAGATGCTTAGTGTTTGATCTGCCGAATCTAATCTATCTTGTTGTGGCTAAGTGTTGAATTATCTTAGATCTAAGTACATACTGCGATGCTCTGTGCTATCTGTGAAGTATCATAAGGGTTGAATATTGATGAATAATCTATGCTAGGTGATTTATAAGTGTTATAATCACAGATTTGTGTCACAGCTAAGGTTGCAGACACCTGAGTCTCACAACCACCCTTGCCTCTAGCTCAGGTGAGACTTCATCTGCTTCGCAGGTGTTGTCGAAAGGACCGGTAGTTAGGGTTTTGTTGGTGCATTGTTGTAGCGTTGAACCCTGGGTTTGCCCCTGTGCCAACACCTCCCTGCTCCTTCAAAAACAACTCTCAATCATCAACAGTTGTAGTCTCTTTTCCTTGTTGTTGTTCCATCTCTGATTCATAATCATTATCTTCTTGCTTAGAATCTAAAACATGTTGACAGTCTTCTTCCTTAGGCACATGCAATTTTCCAAGATATGCTTGCATATGAACCCCCTTGCTAGACCCGATGTTCTCTTATACTTCTTCAACATCCTCTAATAGGTGTCTTAACAATGAAGATTTCCTCTCTCTGAAGAGAAGGACCAACTCTGGATGCTGAGCCATGACATAGTACACCATGGCAACAGTCTCTGTGGGTCTGATCTCCATAGGCATACTATGATAAACACTGTAAAACCTCATGTTGAAGACAACCAAGGCTTCCTCTTCCCCTCTCCTCAAGTCATTAAAATCAAACCAATACTGATCAAGGAACTTGTTCTCACCCTAACACTTTAAAAAATCTTTGCATAGCTCGATCCAAGAACCAATAGAACCAAATCCCAAACATTTAAACCACACAACAACATCTCCAAACATAGAATGTGAGAACAACCTCATGGTAACATCCTCATGAACAATATCAAACTGATCAACAAAGTTCTCGAAGGCCTCCAAGTGCCTCTCAGCTATAACATGATCCTCCCCAAAAAACCGAGGAAGATACTCAAAGAAATAAAGAAGATAAGAATGAAGGTCAAGTAGTAGCCTTAAAGGTTTAAATATATTGTCTCTAATCTTAGCTTGAAAATTGGTGGGATGAATATGAGGTTTAATAAGAATATGGACAGGCTCGGCAGTAATAAACGGAAGGCAATGAGATCTGAGAAGGATTTGAATCATTTTCAACCCCCTCAAGGCTACAAGGGTGATCAATTTCATAATGAAATCTAAGACAAATCTCACTTTTATGAATAGGCTAAGGAGAAGACACAAGATCAACATCTACAACACAAGAAGAGGGCATGTCTTCTTCTTCCAAGTATGGATAAATAAAGGAAGGCTTACTATCATCTAAATAGACAAAGCAGAGGATAATCCTTTTTATATGTAAAGGGAAAGAGAGAAATGAGTTGATAAAGAAAAACAGGATTTCATGAAGAAAGCTCATAAACTAATACCTGGTCTTCCCCTTCAGTATGGTCATCTTTCTGTCAACAGGGTCCTCCCCAGTGGAGTCTTTGATTGTGGAGTCGTCGGGTGCAAACTGCAATCTTCAATGGTTCTGATATCTAATGCACCTTTAGAATCAGAAGCTCCTTGTCATTCTATCCCAGGGAAATTTCTTCAATTCATTCCCCGACAACGACGCCAAGAAATGTTAGCACTAGAAGTCACCCTCAGATTGCATAGAAGGTAAGCCTAATACCCATCAGTTTATACAGTAAATGTAAATGATTTTTAAGAGGCCAAATGAAGAAGACTCAATGAAAATAACGTTCTAACTTAGAAATATGGACTGGTATGCACAAGAAATTGAGGTCTTGCATCAACTTCAATCAATAAGTTGGAGTAAAGGTGAGTAGAAGGAAGAATTTAGTGAGAAAATTGTAGAGGTTTTTCGTGAACATCAGGCCTTCCAACAGCCTAAGGAAGAAAAAATTAAACACAAGATCCTCTTGGATTCAAATTTCAAGGAAACTGAAAGAAATCATAACAACATCATAATCAAACATTCATCATAATATGTTAGATGTATTGTCATCATGTGTTGTCATTGATGTCAACAGTCATAGTAAGTAGAGCAGCAAGGTTAATCTTAGGAAGAAAAGTATACTAAGAATCAACAGAATAACATCACCTTAACGCTGAAGAAATTCGTGATTATTGTTGATCATGATAGGATCAACAATGATAAAAGCTCAGGAGGGTTAGAAAATGTATAGATCAAAGCTCAAAAGAGATGGCGCATTGAAACTAAGTAGGTATGGTGCAATGAAACCTAGATTGAATCAATATCGTTGATGCACAAATCACCAGATCAACGACAGGGACAAATTGCAGAGTTTTGGTGTCAAGTTAAATCAGTTGCAAGTTATGATTCTGAAATAATCATCGACCGTTGATCTGTTTTGAGTATCTTCATGACCGTTGGATCACTTTTTAGTGGAAGGACAGGACAAGCGGGGCAAAATGATTTTGATTATCCGAATCCCTGTCACCCGTTGGATCAAATCTAAAATCTCGTTAGTCGTTGAATTAAAAGTAAGTGGAAGGACAGGATAAGCAGAAAGGTTGAGTTCTCGAATATGCGAAATCACGTCAACCATTGGATCAATTTCGAGTGGAAGGATGGGATAAGCTAGAAGAGCTGCATCGCAGATAGATCGAGTCGTCAATCTAAAACCATGATTAATGAACAACATTTAGTTCGGGTTAAAAGTTATGAGGAGTTTACACTTCGGGGAATCTCACTTCAGAAGAATTGGGAACTGAAGAAGTTGAATTACCTGAAGTCCCGAAGGCTGAAATGAATAAGGACCATTAGATCTAGACAATATATTATAACCATCGGATCAGGATGATGGTGAACTTCGGCACTGACCACTTCGACGAAATGAAGTTGAGAACATGTAAAATCACCTAAAGGCCAAAGTTCTGAAGCCACGAGGTTAAGAAACATAGCAGTCATATTGAAATCCTATGTCATCAATAGTCAGAAGACCACGTCAGCAAAAGGCATATGGGAGACCATGTCAGCAAGGATATGAGTTGTCCGATCTGAAAGATCACTTCGAAGCATTCTTGATCATCTATCATATTACAATGAAAGATTGAGATTTGAAATCTTTGAAGTTTGGAGACCCGAAGGAGATCTCGACCATCAATATAATGTCGGGTGTATTCTCGACTATCGATCTACTATAGTGGAAGGATAGTGTAAGATGAAATGTTAACCGACAGCAAGTGGTCTCCACCGTATTATGACTTACCACAACAGGTGATCACTCCAAAGGAAAGAAGGTGTTCAAATTTGAAATCTCTGAAGTTCGAAGACATGGAGTAAATGGTGGCCATCCAACTCAATGCTTGATTAATTCTTGGCCATCATATTAAGCCTTGTAAAGAATCAAATATAACGATTGATATGTTTTAGCGAAATAGACGTAAACCATCCGATCTATTCGAGAGATCTGATTCGGAATTTTTGAAAGGTTTCAAATCTAGAAATTCTGAAGGGCGAAGTCCTGTCAGCCGTCCATCTCGTCAGAAGATTGAATCATGACCATTGATTTGATAAAGCACTCAAGCACTCATTTGGCTTAGAATCTAGTTATCACATAGAAATGGCTTGAAGGAAGCGCTTATGAAGAACTCTGGTTCTGCGATAATAGTAGAGATTCAGATCAAATTAAAAGAATGAAATTGATCCATGACTGTGATCAATTTATGAAAAACCTTCACGGGAAAATAAATAAACGGTAAATTAAGATTAATTAATCAAAGAGATATGATGGTCAAAATAAAGGGACACAGTTGTGTCACTCTCACACTGTTTGAATAATATATAATCAAGAAAGAGAGGTGAGAAGAAGTCGTCTCTACAGTTCAGATAAGAAGATCAAAACAGAAGCAGAGTCCAAGAAGAAGAACTATTGGTTATTATGAAGTAAGGGTGGTTGGTTGGTGCAAGGGTAGGTTGGTGACTGTAGAGGGAGTTGGTGCTTCCTTGTCAGTTGTAGCTAACTAAACAGTGGGTCGTAGCCTCCTACTAGTTGGTGCTGGTAAAATAGGGTGTGGGTGCATCCTGATCAGTTGGTGTTGATTAAAAAGGAAGTACATCTTCCTTCTATGTAACATGTAAAACAAATTTTGCAGTTAATAGAAAAGAGTTTGTGGTTTTTCCAATTGGGTTCCATGATAAAAATACTGTGTTAAAATTATGTTTGCATTAATAAATGAAAAAATGATATAATTGTTGTGTCACTGATTCACCCCCCCTCTTAGTGACAGGATCTGATCCTTCAATTGGTATCAGAGCAGGTTCCTTCAACACAGTCTAACAGACTTGAAGGAAGATCCTGAAGATGGATCAACAAGAGGGAATTTCTAACAACAAAGCATCATTGTTCAATGGAGGAGGCTATGCTCTGTGGAAAATAAGAATGAAAAACTTCTTGTTGGCTCTTGGTTTTGATATCTGGCAATCTGTTGTAGATGGTTACACTGCACCAACTACTCCACTCAAAGATTCTGCAGGAAAGAAAATCTGTAATGACATCTCAAGAGCAGTTAATGGAATTCTAGCAGGGTTGACTAATTCTATGTGTGAAAGTTATGCATTGCAAATCAGCCAAAGAAATCTGGGACAAATTGGAGGTTGTATATGAAGGAGATGACAAATTCAAGGAAGCCAAACTATAGACCTATAGAACTCAATTTGAAAATATGAAAATGAAAGAAAAAGAAAATATTGTTGAGTACTTTCATAGGGTAGATGAAGTGGTTAACTCAATTAGAGCGGCAGGAGAAGAAGTTACAGAGAAACCCATTGTGAAAAAAATAGTAAGGTCGTTACCCATGAGATATGATGCAAAGATTTCTTCAATTGAAGATAGATCTGATCTAAGCACACTCATAGTTGATCAACTCCATGGAATTTTTACAGCATATGAAATGAGAGGAATGATAAATCAACAAAAGATAAAAAAAATTTCAAAGCATCTAAGACAAAGATAAATTAGAAGCAAAAACTTCAATCCTTTCATCATGAAGAATCTGATGTGGAAGAAGCCAATTTCATTAGAAAACTTCAAAATGGATCAGGGAATTACAAAGGCAAGCTTCCTTTCAAAGTTTTTAACTGTGGAAAAGTTGGTCATTTTGAATCCAAGTGTCCCTATCCCAAGGAGGACCCTAAAGATGAAGAAAATAAAACCAAACAATACAAGAAGAAGGAAAAACCCAACTACAAGAAAAAGTTTTACAAAGGGAAAAATATTTTTTACTCAAAAGAAGAAAACAACAGCTCGTCAAAGTCTAGTGACAACAATGAATTTGATGATGATGAAGTCATTTTCTCATGTATTGAAGAATCTAATGAGATAGAAAAAATTAAACATGAGAAAGAGTTAGAAGATGAAGAAAAAGTTAAGATGGAGGAAGAACTTCTCAGTGCCTTGGATGAATTAAGAAAATACAAAACCAGATATAGACAATTGAAAAGTTTTGTAGTTGAACAAAAGGAAAAACATGAACAAGAAGAAAAGAAAATGGAAAAACTCATGAGCAATCTGAAAAAACAAATCTTAGAAGCAAATAAGATCGAAGAAAGTCTGGAAAAGTCTCTTAAGGAAAAACAAATAACTTGTGAAAGAATGGAGGCAAAAATAGTTCACCTAAAAATGGAACTGGATGTTAAAATCATTCAAACAAAATCTGAAAATAACTCTAATATATTATATAAGATTATAACCATGCAAAGGGATTCAGGTAATAAAAATGGAATAGGTTACTCTCAAAAGGAAATCCAAGTTAACTCAAAATCTTATGCAGATGATCTCCTCAGTACATTCAAGAACAAAAATGAAGAGAAGATAAGTAATGATCAGAACTCCAAAAGATTACTTCCACCCATAAGGAAGGAAGACAAGAAAATACCAAAGAAGTTTTATCAAAACAGGTATCCTCGCATTTGCTTTGGTTATTTCTTTGCATGCTCTAATTTTAGACACAAAGCTATAAATTGTAGAGCATATAGAAAGAAAAATATGAAGGTTAAGAACTATATCCTTAAGGATATACAAGCAACAAATTGAGTTAAAAGCAGAAACTATGACTCCTTTTCACCTCTACAAGAAGGGGACTTACAATGATTCAGATGTCATAACCATGGACATAAGGCCATTAATTGCAAATTGTTGGCACAAGGGCAGACCCGAGGTTCAACGCTCAAGAGCGCACCAACAAAGCCCTAACTACCGGCCCTTTCGGCAACACCTGCGAAGCAGATGAAGTATCACCTGAGGTAGAGGCAGGGGTGGTTTCAGGACTCAATTGTCTGAAACCTTAACTGGGACACCGATCTGTGATTATACCTACTACAAGGCACTTAACATAGATCATTCATCTATATTTAACCCTTATGGTACTTCATAGATGGCACAGAGCATCGCAATGAATACTTAGACTAAAGATGATTCAATACTTAGCCACAAAACATAGATTAGATTCAACAGATCAAGCACTAAACATCCTATATATCAGATCTAACATTCATTCTTATATCATAAGCACAGAGCATAACTAGATCTACTTAATCACAACAAGCACTTAGCCAAAAGGAAGCGACACTTAGGTCAAAACACAAAGCACATTACACAGAGTTACCGTGGTTCACCCCCACCCTAGGGCTACGTCCACAAAATCTTCTTCTTTATATTATCTTGGTCAAGCAGTTACAGCACGGAGCTTCAATGACCCTTACTTCGCACAGGATAGAAGATCTGCACAGCTTGCTAGATCCTTCTTCCTTACACTCAGCACAAAACCAAAACAACTTGCACTTAGCCTTCCAATCTCCTTACAATCATGCACAAAGCACTTGCGATACACATCCGATCACGCAGATCCAGCTACTAGCACTAAGCCTTTAGCTATACATTTGCACTAAGTTGTCCCCCCTACTTACATTGCCTAAGTATCTATTTATAGATTACAAAATGGGCCTAAATGTGGGTAATCCCATGGGCCAACATCCCTTTCCCTTTACATCAACCCAAAAACCCTAAAAGGTACCCAAAAATAGGTCTTGATTGCTTCACGTTGCACTCCATATTTGGCAAGCTGTCGCAGTCCAAAAATGGTCAAATATGACCAAGTATACTTCAAAACTTGGTCAAGGGACAACAGGCCCCCAACACTCACCTGTGACTCATGCTGATTCACTCAGGTGTGTTCAATTCCACCTTGAATGCCTCGAGTTTGGCTCGAGCTGCTTCGACCCATTGTAGTGCGACAACCTCTTGCTCAATAAGTTCCTAGATCACTGTGTCATTGTGCGATCCTTCCAGGCGTTGTTCTGCAGTGATGACAACCTATTTGAGTTCAACTTTCTGGATTTCAAGTTCAGCGAACAGTTGGCATGCCTTTTCTTGGATCGACTGAAGTCGTTGGGAGACTTCCATCACTTTACTTTGCAGTGCATGTACCTATTGCTGGGTTGTGCGTTGCTCTGTGAACCTCTTCATTATTTCGACCGGGGTCAAAGCCTTTATCTACGCCTGCAGCGTGTCTGCATGCTGCTTGGATTCTTGGAATTGTGCCTCCAATGTCTGCAATTCTGGAGTCTTGGCGAGGGTCTCATAAGTCTGGGCTCTTCTAGCGCGTAGTTGCTTGCATTCCAAGGCAAAGGTTTTTAACCAACCAACTGTGCTTCGAGTAGTGGCCTCTCTTAGATCTCTAATTTCATGAGGGGTCTCAAGCACGATGCGGAGCTCCAGATCCGTGATGCGTTGTTGGAGTTGCTGGATTACTTCTTCTAGTTGGGTCACCTGCTGTGGAAGACGGTCTTCCATCTTCACCTCTATGATTGTCATAGAGTGCAGTGCTTTGTGAATCCTTTCCTGGACTTCAAGTTTCTCTGCTAGTAACTGTGCCTTTTCCTCATCCCACTTCGCTTTCAGGGAAATATTTTCTCGTTCTACCTCCTTCTGTTGTTCTAGAAGTGTTGTTTGTTCTTGCATCAAAGCCTGGGTGGCTTGCGTTGTGTCTTCGTGAGCTTGTCGAAGGCGAGCTTTGACTTGATCAGTGATCTGGTGTAACTGTGTGGGCTCATCACCTGTTCCTGATGTTTCTCTTATCAAGGGAACTATAGACATTGCTTGGTTGGATTGGAGTGCCTGTTGCACTTCTTTGAGTTCGCCTTTGATTCGGTTGAAGAGATCCTCTTACTTTTCTTCTTGCTTTTCTGCGAGCTCGAGTGAAACGTCGTTCAACGAGGCAATTAAGAAGTCAAAGTCATTCGGGGTAAGGGTAGATTTAAGCATGGTCCAGGTAACCTTAGATTTCTTTCGGGAGGAGGGTTTTGGTGGTGTCATCTTTCTTTTCAGGGAGGGATCCTCCTCCTCTCTTGGTGGAGTCACTTCCCCTCTGTTTTGCTCCACTTCGGTACTGCCTAGCTCATCACCATCACCTCCCTGTGCAAGTGAGATCGAAGCAGTCTTCGCGGATGTGCTAGGGACATCTTCAACTTCGTCATCCTTCTTAGTCCTGCTTGGCCCAGCTTTATTCGGCATAGCTTCAGGGATTTCCTCATCGAACATATCTGCAGGGTCTGCTACAATAAGTAGGTATGCTGACCATTTCTTGGTAATCTCCTCCAAGTCATCCTCTGTTAGCTTGTAGTAGGATTGGAGTTTTTGTTTATGTTCATCACCACACGCTGTAATGTAGATGAAGTGGCGATCCGCGCTAAACTTCATCAAAGGTCTAAACCTATGAAGTGCGTTCGGGGTGATTCACGGTGTAGAATGAATTGTAGTTTTTAGTTGGTTGAAGTAGGTGTGGAAGACAACATTAGACTGCCACTGCTTGTTCATGTCGCTGGAGTACCACAACATACAAAACTTTGCGACCAGTGGTTCAAAAGGTTCGATCTCTGGGAAAATGGCTCCCTTTGGCAGCTCCCATGCGATGAAAGCGATGAGTATGAGTAGCCAACTAAAGTGGAACTCATACCCTTGGTCTTGCACACCTCTCCAATCCAGCTCTAACTGGTTGATGAGATATTGTGCCCAATTCATCTGTAGTCCCTCGACGCACTTCCCTGCGAGGTCAACTACGAAGCCAATCACCTGTGTTGGTCTGTTCTTACGAACTAATTTTCCCATGATCAACTGACATGCAAGGCACACTGCGCCACTCTAGATCGAGTCTACCTTGTAGCCTCGCGTGCCCTTCTCTACATCGCCATAAGTTTCCTTTATCCGCTATGCTAGTGCTCGGTTAGAGGTCTTGCCTGGGTAAAAGTCCTGTGGGTCAGGGCCTTGCATGTTGAGTCATGTGATCCGATTGATTAGAGTCGGATCCATAGTAATGCGGCGGTCCAACCATAAATATCCACCATGGTAGCAAGACAACAACAACCTGTCGCATGCGTTGACTTCCTGGTGTCTACCGAAGTGAGGGATCATCATTACGTTGAGCAGTGTGGACTGTGTGAGGTTCTGGGTCCAGGACTGCGGGACAATCTTAGGATTACGACCTTTGGTCATACTTAAGTATTTATGTGGAACCAACATGCTGTAGGTTTTGCGATCTCCAAGGTTAAAATCACTGAATTTTAGTGTTGCGAGCTTATCCTAGTTAGCACGTACTGCGCGCACTCCTTTTGGAAGATACGTGGTGATCAAGTTGTACTCAGAGCCTCTGGGTAGACTATCACGGTTAATCTTTCCACTCAAAGGTGGGATGTAAACCAACAAAATGTGTAGGATCAGCTTGGCGTTTGCAATATCATCTTTGTGCTTTGTTCTTGTCTCGGTCATGGTTTTGGAAGGTCCCGCGCCACGAGCAGTGGAGGGAGAATCTTGGACTCCTCCTGATGATGATGCTTCCACAACAACAGACATCCTTCTCTCTTACATGACTCTCTCAGCCATTAGGTCAGTCAAAACTTCTTCAACAACTTTTTCAACAGCGTTGAGCTCATCCGACATACATGCTTGGGTCCACTAGCTCAGGTGTGAAAATGACGGCTGAGATTACGGTGAACAGTAAGGTAACAAGGCAATGATCGCAGGGTGAAGTAATCTCAAGGTTCGAGCTCAAATTCTTACTTAGCAAAAGTATGCATGGTGCATGGCGCGACAGACTAAGTAGGGAGACTTAGCAATGGTCTGCTTCCAACGAATATGGGGCCTGCATTAACTCTATTCTATCTATTCTGGTGTTGTTTGTTAGGGTCCTAACCCGCACATAGGTAGATCAATATATTCGGATGTAATAAAGGTCAATAGTAATAAGGCCTTTCAATAAAATAGAATAAGGCGGATGCAAGAAGACCTAATAGAAGCTTCCACTTCTAGAAGGATCTTCCTCTAGATGCTTCTCTTGATAGACATATTTAGTATAAATAAGGGTTAAGGGTATGAAAACCCTAGCTGGGAGATTATTGTAACAGAGTGTTGCTCGACTGGAGGTTTCCCCCTCGAAGAGGCCCGTGAACATTGCTTTCTGAATCAAAGTGTTATTTATGTTGTTATTCTTATATCATTTATGTGTTATTGTGGAGATTATGCTGGTTATATTACTATTATTCTGCCATTTCTAGCATTTTATTTATGTTCTATTGACATTTTATATCTAGTATATTACAAGTGGTATCAGAGCACTTTCCTTGGCAGAAATTGTGGGAATTTTTTTTCAGGGTAGAGACGTATTCCGGCATCTTTAAGCCACAGAGATCTGTCGTTACACGCATAAACCCATGGTTGAGGGATTCATACACGCAGGAAATACAAGTGGTTCTTAAGCGCACATCTGATGGCCACCCTTGTAACCCCTGTTGGTACCCCTTCGAGTGGTAGCGCATCAGACAACACCTATGTACGGATCAACCTATATTTCTTGAAGCCCTCTTTAGATAAACCGATCGACCGCCTGACTGCTATAGTGCCACCGAGAACAACACTCGGGAAGATACTCTCTAGTACCTAGGTAGTCAGGTAGTACGGCTAAGTGTACGGTCTATCCTCCTTAGTTAGTGCTCTGAGATATTGGGCCGAGTACTACTATTGTACCTTGCACGTATATCAGAGAGCTATAGCATAGGGAAAACCCTTGTCTATAGAACCCTTGAATACCCAACCCTTGGGGGACAGAAACATAAACAAATTAAAACAGACAAGATCTATTGCTACACAACTGTGTTTGGGTTGCCAAGTAAATACACATTTCTTTCTGGTTAAGCATTTGGAGATTTCATCACTGCAGTATTCTTTAGACAGGAGTATAACTTCACAGGTGTAGAAAAAAAAAAAAAAAGTCTGG